>PISX010009462.1:0-75706 GCA_004024625.1 Mellivora capensis
CCTCTGGTAACCATCAGCTTGTTCTCTAGATTTAAGAGTCTGTTTCTTGGTTTGTCTCTTTATTTTTCCTTTGTTTCTTAAGTCCCACATATGAATGAAACATACAGTATTTGTCTTTCTCTGACCGGCTTATTTCACTTAGCATTATACTCTCTAGATCCATCCATGTTGTAAATGGCAAGATTTCATTCATTTTTTATGGCTGAATAATAGTCCATTGTGTGTATATATACAAATATAATATATGTATACACACAAATAAACACACACACACACATGACATCTTCTTTATCTGTTCATCTATCAATAAACACTTGGGCTGCTTCCAAAGTTGGCTCTTGTAGAAAATGCTGCAGTAAATGTAGGGGTACATATATCCTTTCAAATTAGTGTTTTCATATTCTTTAGGTAAATGCCCAGTAGTGTGATTACTGGATCATATGGTAATTGTATTTTTAATTTTTGAGGAACCTCTATACTGCTTTTCATCATGGCTTCACCAATTTACATTCCTACCAATACTGTATAAGGGTTCCTTTTTCTCCACAACCTCGTCAACACTTATTGTTTCCTGTATTTTTTATTTTAGCCATTCTGACAGGTGTGCGGTGATATCCTATTGTGTGTGTGCTTTTTAAAAAGATTTATTTATTTGAGAGAGAGAGGAGCAAGCACATGTGTGTGTGCTTGAGCAGGTGTAGGGGCAGAGGGAGAGGGAGAGAAAGAATTTCAAGCAGACTCCCTGCTAACACAGAGCCCAACATAGGCCTCATTCTCACAACACTGAGATCATGACCTGAGCTGAAATCAAGAGTTGGGCACTGAATCAACTGAGCCACCCAGGGCACCGTGTGTGTGTGTGTGTGTGTGTGTGTGTGTGTGTAAGATTTTATTTTATTTTTAAAGATTTTATTTATTTATTTGACAGAGAGAGAGAGAGTGTGTGCTGTGCACAAGCAGGGAAAGCAGCAGGGAGAGGGAGAGGAAAAAGCAGGCTCTCTGCTGAGCAGAGAGCGGGACATGGTGCTCAATCCCAGGACCCTGGGATCATGACCTGAGCCAAAGGCAGATGCTTAACTGATTGAGCCACCCAGGCGCCTCAGATTTTTTTATTTTTTATTTTTTAAAGATTTTATTTATTTATTTGACAGAGATCACAAGTAGGCAGAGAGGCAGGCAGAGAGAGGAGGGGAAGCAGGCTCCCTGCTGAGCAGAGAGCCCGGATGTGGGGCTCCATCCCAGGACCCTGGGATCATGACCTGAGCCGAAGGCAGAGGCTTTAACCCACTGAGCCACCCAGGTGCCCCTCAGATTTTATTTTTAAGTAAACTCTGCACCCAGCATGGGGGTCGAACTTACAACCCTGCAATCAAGAGTTGCATGCTCTACTGACTGAGCCAGCCAAACGCCCCTCATTGTGGTTTTGATTTGTACTTCCCTAATGAGTGGTGTTGAGCATCTTTTCATATGTCTGTTGGCCCTCTATAGGTCTTTGGAAAAATGTCTAATCATGTCTTCTGCCCATTTTTAATTGAATTATTTGTGTTTTTTCTTGGTGTTGAGTTATATAAATTCTTTATATATTTTGGATACTAACCCCTTATCAGATATGTCATTTTCAAATATCTTTTCCACTCAGTGGTTGTCTTTTAGTTTTGTTGATTGTTTCCTTTGCTGTACAGAAGCTTTTTATTCTGATGTGGCCCCAGTAGTTTATTTTTGCTTTTGTTTCCCTTGCCTTCGGAGACATATCTAGAAAAGTGTTGCTACAGCTGATTTCAGAGAAATGACTGCCTGTGCTCTCTTCTAGGATGTTCATGGTTTCAGGTCTCATATTTACATCCTCAATCCATTTTGAATTTATCTTGTATATGATGCAAGAAAGTGGTCTAGTTTCATGCTTTTGCATGTAGCTGTCCAGTTTTTCCAACATCCTTTGTTGAAGAGACTTCTTCCCACTGCTTATTCTTGTCTCCTTTGTCAAAGACTAATGGACCATATAGTTGTGGGTTTATTTCCTCATAACCTCATATTTAAAACATTCATTTCATCACTTCTCATTAGTCCCTGCTCTGGGTGACTCCTCTGCTGCCTTCTGTAATCTCCCAGCAATCCCCAGGGCACCTCTCTCTTGTCTTCTCTCCTCTGTACACTCACATGAATGGATCCACTCTCAGGTTAGGTCAGTTAGGATTGAGTTTGGCTACATGTCATAGAAACCCAACAAATGGTGGCTAATAAAAGCAGGGGCTTATCTTTCTCAGAGAACAGGGAGTGTGTGTGTGTGGGGGGAGGCAGGCCATCAGTCCAGGGCTGACTTTTACATGCCTACTTTGCCAGCTTCTTGCATGGCTCTTTTCTCTTTGGTGCAAAAGGGCTGCCACATCTTCAGGCATCACATCTGCATTCCAGATCTAACAAAGAAGATGGGAAAGTGGCAAAAGGAAGATGCTGACTGAATGTGTTACATTTAATCAAAGTTATCTTTTTTCTGATTCCCCCCAGAACTCCTGTTTCAGAACCAGGTCCACAACCTCTTCTAGCTACGAGAGAGTCATGGGAACTGAGTAGTCTAGCTGGGCACAATGTAGACCTGAAAAAAAAAAAGCTGGCAGTATTAATAAGAAAGCAAGAGAAGAGATGAATACTGGATGGGAAAGTCACAGTGGGCACCAATCATGATGTTAGCACCTATCTGCTGACAATTCAGAAATTCACATTTTATTTTTTTTTTAAGATTTTACTTATTTACTTATTTGAGAGAGAGGGAGAGAGAAAGTACAGAGGGAGAGTGTGAGAGAGAAGCAGGCTCCACCCTGAGCAGGAACCCAATGTGGGGCTCAATCCCAGGACCCTGAGATCATGACCTGTGCCTCTGAAGGCAGAGACCTAACAGACTGAGCTACTGAGGTGCTCCCAGAAATTCATATTTTTCTATACAAATGGCCAACAAGCACATGAAACAATCCTAAACATCACTCATCATCAGGGAAATGAAAATCTAAACCATACAGAGATACCACCTCACACTCATTAGGATGGTTACAAGGATAACAACAGACACAAGTGTTGGTGAGTATGTGGAGAAACTGGAATCCTTGTTCCTTGCTGATGGGAAGGCAGCTGTTGTGAAAAGTAGTATGGTGGTTCCTTAAAAAGTTAAGGAAATGATTACCATATGATTCAGCTACGACTTGTCTAGGTATACACCCAAAGGAATTGAAAACAGGGACTCAAATAGATATTTGTACAACTATATTTATCGTGGCATTATTCACAGTTGCCAAAAGGTGGAAGCAATCCAGATGTCCATTGATAGATGTATGGATATTCAAAATGTTATATACAGTTGACCCTTGAACAACATGAGTTTGAACGTAGTGGGTCCGCTCAGACCCATGGGACCAATCTTAAAAATAAATATGGAATAGTACTGTAAACATAGTTTCTTCTAATTTTCTTAATATTTTTTTCATAGCTTACTTTATTGTAAGAATACAGTATATAGTACATATACAACGTATATGTTAATTGTTCCTGTTATCAGTAAGCTTTCCAGCCACCAGCAGACTATTCATAGTTAAGTTCTGGGGGAGTAAAAGTTATATGCAGATTTTAAAAATTTAAAAAAATTTTAAAAGTAGGCTCCACACCTAGATGGAGCCCAACACAGGGCTTGAACTCACCATGCTGAGATCAAGACCTGAGCAGAGACCAAGAATCAGATGCTTAACTGACTGAACCACCCAGATGCTCCTAAATATGGATTTTTTTTTTTGCTGTGCTGAGGGTCGGCACCCTAACCCCAGTGTGTTCAAGGGCCAACAGTATATGTACAATAGAATAGTAATAAATCTTGAAAAGGAATGAAGTTCTCATCATGCTACAACAGGCATGAACCTTAAAGACATTATGCTAAGTGAAAGAAAGACACAAAAGGTCAAATGTCATATGAGTCCACTTATATGAGGATCCTAACATACAGACACATGGGAGAATGGGGCTGGGCTAGGTACTAAGGTGGTGACGAAGGGCTGGGAGATGGAGGGGTGGGAAGTTATCACTTAGTGGACAGAGTTCAGTTTTACAAGATGAAAAGAGTTCTGCTGATGGATGATGGTGATGTTTGCACAACAGTGTGAATGTGCTTACTGCTACTGAATTATCCTCTTAAAAATGGTTAAAATGGTAAATTTTGTGTTATGTATATATTACCACAGTGAACAAGTGTTTATCTCCAGTATTGAAGTCCCATAATTTCAAGACCCATTTATTCATTCAGGTGCTAGGCATTTTAATTTGGAGATCTCACCTCCAAAATCTGCTCAGAACTGAATTCATGGGGTCCCACACTGTGCTCTAAGTTTTAGCCCTCTGAGAACACACTCACAAGCTTAGTCATTGGCCTGCAAAGCTTTCATGCCAGGACCAAAGGGACTGGAGCTCCGAACTCCCTGCCACAAGGGGATGGGAGAGTCTGGACAGGCTCCAGCCTCTGCCTCAGGCCCATGGGACCAGTTTCCTCTATGGATCTTGGGTTCTTCAAGCCAGCCCAGATTACCTCCCCTCCACCAAACAAACACACAAACAAGCAAACTAACAGCTGCTTCCTGTTTTCTTCCTGGTGGGTTCTTCTTTGGAGGCCTACCAAAAGACACCAGTCTTTTCCCAAGTTGATCTTCAGAGAAGACCATCCTGTCCATGTTGCCAGATTTAGGCCAAGCAGATTTAGGCTCTCCTTTGGCACGCAGCACTCCCTTTCTCCAGAATGCTGCCTGTCACAGAATGTCAGAGAGGGGAAAGCCTTGTCAAGCCTCCCTGAGTTCTGGCACACCCCTTCCTCAGGACCAGGGGCTTACCTGGGCTGTGATGGATCAGCCAGTGTCTGCCTGGTCCGCTCTCATGCCCACACCTGTTGTGAGATGTGTTGAATATACCCGAGCCTGAGTCTGCAGGTCCCTACTCTCTGCAAACAGGTGGCCCACCGCCTCCTGTGAGAAGGAGGGTTTTTTTCAAAGGGACTTTCAGTGTCTGGCTACATATGAAAGAGTTGGCATAATGTGAAGCTTCCTGTGTCCCCCATCTCATTTCCACACACAAAAATTAATTCTCAAGTTGAACCATTTGAAAACGGTGTACTCAATTTAATGGGAGACATGCTAGTTAACAGTGGACTTGGGGGAAAGATTTAGCTTCGGGGAACATTTTTGGTTGTATCAGGTGTGGGCACTGACTCAGGCATGTACACGATGTCATTAGTAGCCACCGAAGGCCACATCAAGGAGTGGATTTATTATCTGTTGCAGTGTAACAAATGAGCCCAAACTTTAGTGGCTCAAAATAATAATATTTATCATTTCATAGTTTTTGTGGGTCAAGAATGTCTTGACTGGGTCCTCAGGCTCAGGGCCCCACAAGCTTCAATCAAGGTCCCACCAGGGCTGGTGGCATCTCTAGGTTCAGTTGGGCAGGGTCCTCTTCCAAGTGCACTCAGTGGTGGTTGGCAGGATTCCTCTCAGTGATGGCGGCCGGCCAGAGGCCACCACCAGTTTATTGCCATGTGGGCCTCTCTGTGGGGCAGCTCATAGCGTGGCAGCTGGCTTCACCAGAACAAGCAATCTAGAGGAGCTAGAGAAATTGTGAGCAAGACAAAATACCATCATATAATCTCAGAAGTGACATTGCATCACTCTCAACTATTTTCTCCTAATTAGGAGTATGAAACCAGGAGACGCCTGGGTGGCTTAGTCAGGTAAGGTCATGATCCCAGGATCTTAGGATCGAGTCCCACATTTGGTTCCTTGCTCAGCAGGGAGCCTGCTACTCTCTCTGCTTGCCTTTCTCTGCTTGTGCTCTCTATCTCTGACAAATAAATAAATAAAATCATTAAAAAAAAAAGTATGAAACCAGGTCTAGCCCTCACTTGAGGGGAGAGGCTACACCAGAGCACCAATTCCAGGAGGAGAGGGTCTTTGCGAGCCATTTTAGAAGCTCCCCACCCCAGAGTTCTCTTCTAGCCCAGGATGTTTCATTTCGCAGGGAACTTTGACGGCTCAGTGAAACCAATGAAAGATTAGGTGGATAAATAAATCTTTGAGCAGTTCTCCCCCTGTTCTCTGCAGCTGTCTCTCCCACTAACGTTGATGTTTTTAAGCACAGATAGCGAAGTTGCAGAGAAACTGGAAAGACAAGTTTTCCTCCTTGGACTTTTAGGAAGGAGAGAGCGCTTGATCTCAAGCTGACTTTCCTCTCCTTGTCCGACTAGCTCCCAGTGGTTTGGCTTCACTCTGTGGTTTGTTCGCATGGCTGGTCAGGAAGATGGCTTAACCGGCCCAGGCTCCTAGGCAACATGGAGCCTTGGCAGGGCTGATTTCAAAGTGAATCATCAGTCAAAATAAGCCATCCCCAACGTAATGAGCAGAAACCCATGTCTTTGCTACAGACGCACCATGAGAGATCATACTCTGTGCCTTTGCATGAGCTGTTCCCCTTCTGAAATGCCCCCCCCCCCCCGCCCCGACCTTGCCCATCCATCCTTCCAGGTGCCCCTTCATGAACCATCCCCACGATTCCTGTCCACACAGCTCCTTCTATTTCTTCTCTGAAGTTGCAGAGCAGCTCATGTCCGTGCCACCCGGTTTAGCTCCTGCTTACATCCTGCCTCCTGAGGTTCTTTATCTTCCGCGTGTGGGCCCTCCTGCCCTGCCTCCAAAGAGAGGCGGCCAACTTCTCCAGGGCAAGAACCGCTGGGTGATTCCTTCAGACCCGCACTGGTACCCAACTCAGGGCAGAGCTCACGGATGTCTGAGAGCAGAGGCCCAGTCAGGTTTTATCTGCGGAGCCTCCCCAAACTCCTCGCGCTGTACCTGTCCGCGGCCGCTTCCCCTGAACTGGCGGAAGTTGCACGCGGCTGCGGCACCTGCCAAGATGGCGTCTGTTCCGGAGGAGGGTGAAGGGCTGGGGCCTCTCCTTCAGGCGGCGGTGCTGTGGACAGAGCTCATTTCCACTCACACCTCACTCTGCTCCTTTCAGTGTCCTGGTCCACAGGGTCCCTGTGACGCCC
This sequence comes from Mellivora capensis, assembly GCA_004024625.1. Taxonomy (NCBI): domain Eukaryota; kingdom Metazoa; phylum Chordata; class Mammalia; order Carnivora; family Mustelidae; genus Mellivora; species Mellivora capensis. Next base: position 7,064 of record PISX010009462.1, read on the forward strand.
GCCCTCATGGGGCATCTCGGTAAGGCCCGCCGTCCTGGGAGGCCCGGGGTGCCCTGCCCCCGCGGTGATGCCCAGTCTGGAGAAATCTCTCCGGCTGGGGAAGGAAATCTGGATCTTTGTTTCTGGGCAAGCAACTCCCAACATTCCTGCCTTTTGGAAAGGGTGGTTGTTTTTCTGCTTGGAAGGAAGTCGAAGGGAAATGTGTGTGAGAGCCGCAGGGAGACGCGGCCCGGGGCTCCGACGGGGCGGTCTGGGCGCAGCGCTGCGGACACCGCAGTTGGCTTCTTGCAAGTTTCATGCTGGGGATTCTCCCTCCAGCTCTGCAGGTTCAACTCGGGGGACAAGGCCTAGAATGTTCCGGTGACTTGGTTTGCCCCTGGGAACAGGAGGCTCTGTGGTCCTTCTGGTGGAACTGGGGGCTTCTGCGACTGTGATTGGTTGCGGAGGGGGCGAGTGGGCCTGGAGTATTCCTCATGTTCTCCCGGCCCAGCACGTATGTACTGGGTACCCACTGTGCCCCCACTTTGGGAGGGTGGACATTGAAAACACACAGTCCAGGACTGTGGGACTTGCCCTGGAGGAGCCTAAGGGGAGGAGGACAGGGTGACATCAGAGCTTTGCATCCCTTGTTGTGGGGGCTCGGGGCCTCGAGGAGGAGCTACCTCTGACGGGAGGCAGCAGGAAAACCAGAGGACGCTATGTAAGCCGAGTCTTGACAAGTAGGAATTCGTTGCTTGGAGCTGAGGATTTTTTTTTTTTAAGATTTTATTTATTAGAGATCACAAGCAGGCAGAGAGGCAGGCAGAGAGAAAGAGGAGGAAGCAGGCTCCCCGCCGAGCAGAGAGCCCGGATGTGGGGCTCATCCCAGGACCCTGGGGTCATGACCTGAGCTGAAGGCAGAGGCTTTAACCCACTGAGCCACCCAAGTGCCCCGGAGCTGAGGATTTTTGACAGAGAAAATGGACCGTGTGTGAGAGCCCAGAGGCCTGACACTGCACAGTGCCTGTGGGGATGCAGAGTGGGTTTGGCTGGGCTATGGTGTGAGGCTTTCAAGCAGGAGAGAAACATTCAGGCTTATGTTTTGGAATGATCACTGCATCTGGTGTGGAAGGAGGGCTGGGGTAGGGGAGAGCAGGAGAGCAGTGACCCCATGAAAGAACTGGGGGAACAAGAGGCCATGCGGAAGTCGCGAAGGGAGAGTGGCCAGGGTTACTGCTGTCTGTTTTGGGTGTATGTGCATGCACCTGTGCCAGTATGAGTGCGTGTGAGTACACGTGTGTGAGTGCATGTGCCTGCCCATGTGTGCATGCGGGTGTGGGTGCATGCACGTTTGCGAGCATGTGAGGGGACTATGTGAAGGTATGAGAGAGAAGAGCTGGGGAACTGACATTTCGTGGCCTTCGGATGGTGTTCTTCATTGTACATTTGAGTAAACTGAGGCTCTGATATGTTAAATAACTCCCTTTCTTCATTCAGTGAATATTTGATCACCTTCTATTTGGAGGGCGTATTTTGCATGTTTTACCACTTTCAGTCCTTCTGGAAACACTATTTTTTTTTTAAGATTTTATTTACTTATTTGACAGGCAGAGATCACAAGTAAGCAGAGAGGCAGGCAGAGAGAGAGGAGGAAGCAGGCTCCCTGCCGAGCAGAGAGCCAGATGCACGGCTCGATCCCAGGACCCTGGGATCATGACCTGAGCTGAAGGCAGAGGCTTTAACCCACTGAACCACCCAGGAGCCCCTGGAAACACTTTAAAGAAGTTACTGTTATTTCCTTATTTTATAGATGGGGAAACTGAGGCTCAGAGAGATAAAAATCCTGATAAGATTGAGTGGGGCGTCAGGTACTCTACCTGGCATCCTTGACAAATGTCAGCTGGGACTTTTTCAGACACATAGGCTTCTCATTTTGGACACCCCAAATTGCTTCCCCCTCTCTCTCTTTTTTTTTTTTACAAGGGGGTAATCTGGGTGCCTTTCACAGTCCTCCAAGGATGTAGGCAAGAAGGACTAAGGGAACAGGTAAGGATTTCTTTTTTTTTTTTTTAAGATTTTATTTATTTATTTGACAGAGATTACAAGTAGGCAAGAGAGGCAGGCAGGGAGAGAGAGGAGAAAGCAGGCTCTCCGCAGAGCAGAGAGCCCGATGCGGGGCTCGATTCCGGGACCCTGGGATCATGACCTGTGCCAAAAGCAGAGGCTTTAACCCACTGAGCCACCCAGGCGCCCTGACAGGTAAGGATTTCTTTTTTTTTCTTTTTTAAATTTATTTATTTGTCAGAGAGAGAGGGAGAGAGAGAGCCAGAGATCAAGCACAGGCAGACAGAGTGGCAGGCAGAGGCAGAGGGAGAAGCAGGCTCCCCGCCGAGCAAGGAGCCTGATGTGGGACTCGATCCCAGGACGCTGGGATCATGACCTGAGCTGAAGGCAGCCACTTAACCAACTGAGCCACCCAGGCGTCCCTACAGGTAAGGATTTCTTAAGACAGAAGTCTGTCAGCACAGCATCCTCCTTCTGGCACTTCCTCTAAGATGAAGGCCAGAGCAGCGACGGGGTGGAGGGGATTCCTGGGCCCTGCAGAGAGAGCTCTCTGGATGGGGGGCCTCTAGGCCAGCGTCTGTTAACACAATGTTGAGTAGAAGGAGGACGATCGCAATCCATGCTGTAAATGAGCACTTCTTAATTTGACTGTGAGTCTTGGCCACTCTGCTCTCTTGTTAAAGTGCTTGGCTCAGGCCTGAGATGCTGCGTTTGGACCATGCTGCGAGTAGCAAAAGATTGTAAAGGGAAATAAATCAAGGTGCCTGTGGTTAATGAGAGGGGAACATGGACAAGATTTTTTCTGAGGGAGAAGAGAATGAGTTTGGTTTTGGATGTGCTGTGCTGGGGGCACTCACATTTTTCCTGTGGGTGGGGAATTGTGTGGTGACTAGTGGGCTTAGCGTTCAGTGAGACGTCCGCAAGAGGTTGGAGGTGAAGATGCAGGTCTGGGTCAGCTCCACCTCAGAGGTTACAGTGGGTGCCTTGTGGGAAATGTAATTGCTTAAGGAGTGAGAGAGAGAGAGAGAGAGTTAGTTTGTGAAGAGAAGAAAGAATAGGTATAGGATCTAAGACAAGGCATTTAAGATGGTGGAAGAAAAGAGACCAGTGGGGGCTCCTGGGTGGCTCAGTTGGTTAAGCAACTGCCTTCTGCTCAGGTCATGATCCTGGAGTCTGGGATCGAGTCCCACATCGGGCTCTCTAATCGCCAGAGAGTCTGTTTCTCCCAAAGACCTCTTTCTTCTCATGCTCTCTCTCATTCTCTCTCTCTCTCTCAAATAAATAAATAAATCTTAAAAAAAAAAAGAAAAGAGACCAGTGAAGCCTGACCAACAGTGGTTAGAATATTAGGAGAACAACCAGGTTGGGAGACAGAAGCCAAGGGAGGAGGGTTGGGAGAAGAGGAAGTTCTGGGTCCTTTGGTCCTCTTCAGACCCTCCACACCCACTCTCTCTTGGTGCCCTGAGCCCTGGGAGGAGTGCGCAGCAGTGGGCTGTGAGGAGGGCAGGCAGGTTGTTGGAGGGAAGGAGGAGAGTTGGAGAGTGTGTTTGCCAGGCTCTCACCCTCCATCAAGGCTTCTGCTCCTGCAGGGCGGCCCTCTCACACACAACCGCTTGCTCAGGTAGCTCTTCTCTGTTACTGGCCCTGGTGTTCTGCACCATTCCCTCTGACTAAAGGGACTACTGAAAGATGAATGGGCTGGTTTGAGAAAGGCCGCCAAGCTCGTGTGCCGTCCAAATCCTGTTGGGACCACCACCAGTATGGACGGCATGGTCCGCGGTGCCAGAGGTTGCTGGAGGAAGCCTGGAACCAGGACATGGCATTTTGCAATTAAGAGCTCTCCTTGTTTCTCCAGAGCCATTTCCCAAATACGATGGGCATAGTGGGTTGAGGGTTGAACGAGACTTGGGGGAGTATAGACTACTCCTTCAGGAGGTTCTGCTATGAAGAGACCGAGGGAAGCCAGGCAGTCACCGGGAATCCTGGAGTTGAGGAAGGGGAATGCAGGGCTGGAGATGCTGGAATCCACTTACATGCAGACGGGAAGGTGCTGTCAGAGAGGGAGAGATGGAAGGTGGATGATGTGTGGAGTAGTCCCTGGGATCCGAGGCCTCAGGGTCAATACATGATGTGGAAGGGTCAGCTTTGTAAAGGAGGAGGCTATTTCTTCAGATGAGGAGGAAAGCATGGGTGGGCGATGAAACGGGGAGTTTGTGGAGGGCCAAGGGCATCGGCACCCCCCCTCAGGTGCTTTGATTTTTTTTACTGACAGAGAGGCAGATCTCCACTTGAAAGTAAAGAGGGGAGGGTTGGGGAGGAAAGTTAGTAAAAAGCTGTTGTCAGGAGGGACACCAGAAACCTCTGGAGAAAAATGAAAGGAGACATAGTAGCCAGGGGGCCTTTTCTGTGTTCTGTGGTCCCTGGAGTCTTCACCATGTAGGTACCCTTTATGCATTTGCCCATGCCCTCCCTTCTGACAGAGCTTCTGCCACAGCAGCCAACAGTGAATGCACTGTACTTGTGAGGGCTCTTGCCTCTGTGGGGCAATTACTTGTCTTTTAGAATTTCTCCTCCCTCCCTGCTCTGTTCCAACATGGTACCTGGGTGCCGGGCGAAGCACATGAGTCCTTCTCAGTTTGCTTTGCTGGCTCTGGCTGACCTTAGGATTCATTCAACCTCCTCCTCTTAGATCTATGGGTGTCTTGCTGCATCTGTCTGCAATCCACTCAGCTCACCGGGGCACAGCTCTGGCCTGGTCTGGAATTCCAGATGCAGGGCCTACCTCCCTCTTAACCTTCTGGGCCTCTCTTTTGAAAGGGAGAGTCTGATTGGCTCTGCCTAGCCAGTGGGTTAGTTTCTCCTGGGCAAGGTCTTTGCTCATGGTTCAGTCAGCTCTGGCCCACCTGTGGGTCAAGTGTTACAAACATGGGCCCACAGACTCACTCTTCAGCAGAAATTGTGGCTGGTGTAAGAGCAAGTTTATTTAAGAGCCTCTTATTGAGATTAACACCCTCAAAAGATTTAGTGTATTAGGCTTTGGATTGATGTGAATGTAATTATTTCAGGAAAATTCCTTTGGTTATTTCTCTGGGATGCTGAAATCTCCCTAAGGGACAGCAAGGAAGTAGCTCATGGCTCCCCCAAAATTCTACACCATGATGTGGAACTCCTTAAGAGAAAATAAATGAGTTTTCTCATCATTCATTTTCCTTATGACTCCAGCAGACAGATCTTACTGGTGGGAACATGTATTGAGTGGAGGAAGTAGTAGAAATTAAACCTGTGAGTGTTCACCACTAATGCCTGGTCAGAGCTGCAATTCCCATAGGCAGAGAAAGCTCAAGATTACAGGCCTGTCTGGGCCTCAGAGTTCAGAGAAAAGGCTCCAATCTACTCTTTTTGGCATAGTAGTGAGGTTTGGAGAGAGTCTGGGATTTGGAGTTGGAAGGTCCTCACACTGCACCATAATTTCAGGTGATTTTTTTATCTCACTGAGATGATAACTTTCAAGAGACAGCATCTCTGATTGGTTAATACATTGGGTTAAATTCCCACTAAGATGTGGATTGACAGATTACTCCAACTTTCCCTTGGAGCCAGTTCTGACTCTAAGGACGGTATTGAGCTTTGCAGTCAAATGCTCTACCACTAAGCTATACACCCCGGTATTGAGCTTTGAAGAACAGGAGTGAAAGAAATACCACGAGAGGAAAATGTCAGTAAGTCTACAGGCCAGGAGTTCTATGATGGAGATTTCTACATATTTAGTCTCGGGCTGATTATTCTTAAGCCTGGGTGCATGGGTGTGGAGCCCACTGGGCTTTAAACATTCATGTCCGTGTAGCAGAAAGCCATCACTGGGAATGTTGGTAAGGGGTTTGTCTCTGTAATGGACTTCAAAACCTGGGGTCTGTTTTTCTTGACCTTCTTTCCTGAGATACTTGCTGACTTTCCTCTTGACTTCCCACAGCAGCCTGGTTTGAAAGAGACCTTTTGGAACACTGTCAGAGTACTTTGCTACGACCCTTTAGCCTGCTGATCCATGAAGGTATGTGTTCCCTCCAGAAAGAGCAAAGGTCCCTGGTTTATTGCTATTTTTCTTTAAAAAATAAAAACAAAACTTGAGAAGCCTCCTTCCCAAAGCAATAACAACAATAACAACAATAAGAACAAAGAGACCTATCAGGTTTGTTTCTTAAGACAACAGTCCTTCAGCAAGTCTCACACGCCCGTGCCTGCGTGCATTTCTTTTGTAAAAGATTCCTGACTTAATGTCTCCCCAAGGACTTTGCAAGAGTGATCTCACCCTCTGAAATTGGCAGAGAAGAATCATTCTGATTTCAGTCCAGCAGAAGAACAGAAAGGTGGTTGTTAAGCAGAAATTGTCCAGTCAGTAATTCGACAAGCCCAGCCTCTTCTTCCAAAAAGATTCTGGCCAAATTCTGGAGGTACTCTTTGCAGGTAGGATCTACCCTAGATCCCACATCTGCTTCTGGTCTCTATAAGATGTTTTAAGGCCTGATTGGTTTCTGGGCCTCTGTGAAGGAAAACGGGACTCAGGAGGAGTGGGCTAATGTGGAATCCTTCCTACTACATAGAAATAGCAGGGTAAAACAAAAACCAAATTAGTTCAGTTGCTGGAAATGAAGAGGGAATGGAAAAACAGAGACGGAAGTGGTGAGTGGCAGGGCAGAGAGCCAGGGGTGTGGGCGTGTCTGTCTCTGCTCTTATTAGGTTGGGGTAGGGCCCATGCAGAGATGAGAGTTAAGGCCTTGGGCCAGTGCCATTTGGAGGCCTGAACAAGAAAGCAAAAAAAGGTGGAGCAACTGTAGGGCTGAACTCTGCATGAGAGGAGAACTAGGAAAAAGAAAATCCAGCCACTGAATCAGGAAGATGTCAGGAAAGTTTGCCTCTGTCTGGGTTCTGAGTGGAAAAAAATAAAAGCCTTTTGGGAAAAAATGAGATCCCAGCATTATGCTTTGAGAAATTCTAGAGACAGAATGTATCCTGCCTATGAGCTGTGGACATCCTAAATTAAGAAATGCACATAAAAAATAGTCCTGGTTATGTTACTGCTAGGAGAGATGCAGAAGCAGTTGGAAAATCACTGTAGTCATAGGAGAGCTTGATTTAGCTCAGCTGAAGATGAGCTTTCAGTAAAAAAATTATAAAACAGTTGTTAGAAGATCCACTATAAACAAGAACTATAAACAAGATCCACTATAAACAAGAACTTGCAGATAGAACAAGCAGAAGGATCAGCAACTCTAAACTTGAGATACAGAAATCCAATCTGAAAGAGACCATTGATATAGGGATGTTTAAGCAATTAAAGAGACAAAAGGAAAATATAGAAGCCACAATGAAAGAATAATACTACTGAGAAAGAATGGGAGTAATGTTGATAATAAAACATGTTTGAATTCATGTTTAGATTTAAGAATAAGTAGACTGGGGTGCCTGGGTGGCTCAATCAGTTAAATGTATGCCTTCAGCTCTGATCATGATCTTGGAGGCTTGGGATTGAGCCCCATGTTGAGCCCTGTGTCGGGCTCTGTGCTCAATGAGGAGTCTGCTTGTCCCTCTTCCTCTCCCTCTGCTCCCCCAACCCCTGGTCATCCTTGCTCTCTCTCTCTCAAAAAACAAAAAAACAAAAAAAACAAAAAAACTTAAACTGAAGAAAAATAGGTTGCCACCACTCAACCAACAAAACAATAAGAACCCAACAACATCCTCTGAAACTCCACCCCTCCCCGAACCAAAAAACAAAACCAAAAAGTCATCAAAAAAGTCCAAAAGCCAGAACTTGGAAAGAGAAAATGGGAGGCGTACATCTTGTCCTGGCATATTTCAACCCACTGAAGCTTAGCATGGTTTATGTATTCTTGTAAAATATGCTAGCTAGCATTAGGATTATCCTGAGGATAGGAATGTAGACACTGAGCTTGGTTGCCTAGGACACCAAAGTAATCTTTCTGTTATAAAGACATGATACTGGAAAGAACTGGAAATGCTGGGCCAGCATGCAGGGTTCTGGTAAGCAGCCCATAAGAGCATGCAGTAGGAGAGAGTGAATGGAGAATCTGAGTGAAGTCATGAGATTGGAGAAAAGTTTTTATTTATTTATTTATTTATTTATTTATTTTATTTATTTATTTATTTATTTTTATTTATTTTGGTGTGTTGTTTTTTAAAAATTATACAGTTGTTCAATTCAAGCATACATGGTAGAGAACTTGGTATTGGACATGCCTGGTGAATCATTGTTAGCTTTGCTTCCTCTTTCCTGCTCAGGTTTCACAATAGTATTGCTAGAGACAGTAGAATCCACTCCCTTGTTAGTAACCTGAGCTTGGCTGGGATTATTTGGTTGTAGAAAAAAGCTAAAAGTGGGGAAGAGAAAAAAAAAAATCCAAACCTGTTATTATTTGAGATGATTTGATGGCAGACATGGGAGATCCATGAGAATCTATAGGCAAAATATTAGAAATAATGAGAATTTAAAAAGGTCACTGGGAACAAGATTGGTATACAAAATCATCAGTAAAAAAACTTAGAAAATTTAATTAAAAATACTATTTATAATAACAGCAGCAACAACAAAAAACTGTGAGCCCTTAGAAATAAATATAATCAGAGAGTACAAAACTATTATGGAAAAATCAAAACAATTTCTTAAAAGACATAAAATAAGACCAAAGTAGTTAGAGACAAAATACTATATTCATGGATAGAAAGACTTGGTAGCATAAAATATGTCAGTTTTTTGGTCTAAATTAAATTAAAGTTAATTCAATTTCAATGAAAATTCCCAAGAGAGTTTTTCATGGAACTTGACAAAATAGGTCTAAAAATTCAAACAAAAGAGGGAAATCCAAAAATATCCAAAAAAAATCTTAAATCATGATGATAGTAAGAGATTTGCCCTACCAAATTAAAAAAAGAATTTGTACAAAGCTATATAGTAATTTAAAAATGTGATACTGGCATAAGGATAGAAGAAATCTACCAATGAAACAGAAGAGAGCATAGAAACAGACTCATGTATATTAGGAATTTGGCCTATATCTGATAGCGTTACGGGGCAGCAATGAAAGAATGGATGATTTAATCAATTGGATTTGGACAGTAAACCATGAAAACAGATAAAATGGGATTCCTACCTCACAAACACACACCTCTAGCTGGATTAAAATATAAATGTTGAATTTAAAACTTTAAGATTTTAATGAGAAAATATAGGAAAATATCTTTATAACCTCAGTGTTTGGAAACTTATTAAACAAGACAAAATAGGAAAAAAGTTAAAAAGTTTGATAAATTTGGGGCGCCTGGGTGGATCAGTGGGTTAAAGCCTCTGCCTTTGGCTCAGGACATGATCCCAGGGTCCTGGGATCGAGCCCCACATCAGGCTCTCTGCCCAACAGGGAGCCTGCTTCCTCCTCTCTCTCTGCCTGCCTCTCTGCGTACTTGTGATCTCTGTCTGTCAAATAAATAAATAAAATCTTTAAAAATTTTTGATAAATTTGTATGAAAATGAGAGAAATTCACAACAAATATAGCTAATAAAGAATGCACAGAAGATACAAAAAGTCTTGAAAATAAATAATAAGGATATAGGCAATAAAACAGGAAATTTATAGAAAGGGAAATTGAGTGGATGATGATGACATGAAAGGAATCTAACTTTGTTAGTAATCAGGTGAATGCAAAATAAAATAAGAAATAATTTCACATCATCAGATTGACAAAAATGCAAAGTCTGGTAGTAGTAGGTGGTGGTTAAGATGTGGAGAAATAGAAGCTCTTTAACAGTGCTGATGGCAATGTAAATTCATACACCAATTTCTAGGAAAATTTTACAGTATCTGTTATAGTTAAAGAGATACAAGCCTTTGACTTAAGCAATTTCACCTCTACTCATGTATTCTAGAGAAACTTTGGTGTTTATATGTAAGGAAGTTCACTGCAGGCCACTTTGAAATAGTGGAAATGGAGAATCAGTCTAATCATCCCTAAATAGAATAAGGTTTTGAAGGTTGCCTGGCTGGCTCTGTTTGTAGAGCGTGTGACTTTTGCCCTTGGGGTTATGATTTCAAATCCCACATTGGGCATAGAGTTTACTTAGGTAAAAAAGAATGAACCGGATCTCCTATGTCAAAATGGTTCTAACTCTCAAAAAAAAAAAAAAGTATTAGAAGTGAAAAAATAAGCTCTAAGATGATATCACAATGACATTTTAATTATTTTTTTCCAATTGTTGGTTATGACCCATCCATAAGTTGTGAAATCCATTTAGTAGGTCACTACCACCATTACAAAATAAAATTAGAATAGGAAGAAAGTATCAGAATGTGCTAGAAGTAGCTGAGTAGGAAGTATTTCTATGACAGTGTTTTTACAGATTCTGTAACACATGTACACATATAGGTTTGTATGAATACATATACACATGTGTACATGTGCATGTGTATCAAAATGCAAAATACATTTCTTACACTGAGTATGTTAGAAAAGTCCAAAAGCCACTGTTTTATAAACATTAAAAGTGCAAAACAATACTATATGTTTACAGATCCCATATATGTGTGGGGGTGATAAATACCAGTGTTAGGGTAGTGGTTATTACTGGAATGGGCGGGAAGAGGAAGACATGGGGTCTGGGTGTGAAGATTTTGCTCCATCTACATTAATGCAAGTTTCATTCACGTTGTTGCAAATGGCAAGATTTCCTTCTTATTCTTTACTGAATAATATTCCACATATATATATGTACCAAATCTTTTTTATCCATTTGTTTGTAGATGGTCACGTAGGTTGTTTCCATATTTTGGCTCTTGTGACTAATGCTGTAATAAACAAGGAGTGGAGGTATTTCTTTGAGAGTCTGATTTCATTTCCTTTAGATATATACCCAGAGTAGAAATGCTGGATCATGTGGTAGTCCTATCTTTAATTTTTTGAGAAACCTCCATATTGTTTTCCATTGTAGCTATATCAATTTATATTTCCACTAACAGTGCACAGAGTTCCCTTTACTCCACATCCTTGGCAACATGTGTTGCTTCTTTTTTTTTTTTTAAAGATTTTATTTATTTATTTGTCAGAGAGAGAGAGAGAGAGAGAGAGAGCGAGAGCGAGCACAGGCAGACAGAGTGGCAGGCAGAGGCAGAGGGAGAAGCAGGCTCCCTGCCAAGCAAGGAGCCCGATGTGGGACTCGATCCCAGGACGCTGGGATCATGACCTGAGCCGAAGGCAGCTGCTTAACCAACTGAGCCACCCAGGCGTCCCCATGTGTTGCTTCTTATCTTTTTGATAATAGCTCTTCTAACAGGTGTGAGGTGATATCTCATTGTGGTTTTGATTTGCATCCCCCTGAGGTTGAATGATATTCAGCATCTTTTCATGTACCCCATGTGTGTTCTTTGAAAAAAATGTCTATTCAGTTCCTCTGTCCATTTTTCTTTGTATGTGTTCTTTGAAAAATATGTCTATTTTTGTATGTGTTCTTTGTAAAAATGTCTATTCAGTTCCTCTGTCCATTTTTTAATTGGATTTTAGTTTGCTGTGAGTTGTATGAGTTCCATATATGTTTTGGATACTAACTCCTTATCTGATATATAATTTGCAATTTGTGATATATTTTTCTTCCATTCTGTATGTTGCTTTTTCATTTTGTTGATTGCTTCTTTTGCTGTGCAGATGTGTTTTGGTTTGATGTAGTTCCACTTGTTTATTTTTGCTTTTGTTGTTTGTACTTTTGATATCAGAGCCAAAAAATTGTTGCTAAGACCAATGTGAAGGAGCTTTTCCCTATGTTTTCTTCTAGGAGTTTTATGGTTTCAGGTATTATGTTTAAGTCTTTAGTCCATTTTGAGTTAATTTTTGTGAGTGGTATAAGGTAAGGGTCCAATCTCATTTTTCTGCATGTGATTATTCAGTTTTCTGGCACCATTTATTGAAGAGACTCTTCTTTCCCCATTGAGTATTCTTGGCTCCCTTGTCAAATATTAGCTGATTGTATATGGTAGGGTTTATTTCTGGGGTTGCAATTCTGTTCTATTGGTCTGAGAGTCTATTTTTAGGCCAGAATCATAGTGTTTTGATTCCTATAGCTTTGTAATATAGTTTTGAAATCCGACACTGGGATGTTTCCAGCCTTATTATTTCTCAAGGTTACCCTTGCTATTCAGGGTCTTTTGTGGTTTCATATGAATTTTAGAATTGTTTTTTCTCTTTCTGTGAAAAACGTTTTAGAATTTTGACAGGGATTGCATTGAATCTATAGATGACTTTGGATAGTATAGACACTTAAACAGTATTAATTCTTCTGATCCATGTATTTAGAATATCTTTTCTTTTTAAAAGTTTGCTCCTTTAAAAAAAAAAAGATTTTACTTACTTGAGAGAAAGAGTGAGAGAGAGATCATGAGCAAGAGGGAGGCACAGAGGGAGAAGCAGCCTCCCCGCTGGGCAGAGAGCCCCACATGAGGCTCAGTTCCAGGACCCTGGAATCATGAACTGAGCTGAAGACAGACACTAAACCAACCGAGCCACCCAGGTGCCTCATAAAAAATATTTTTATGTATTGGGGGATGACTTTCATTTCTCGTTCCTGCCTAATTTCTCTGGCTAGGACTTCCAGGGCTATGTTGAACATGAGTGGTGTGAGTGGGCACCTTGTCTTGCTTCTGAACTTAGAGAAAAAACTTTCACCCTCTCAATGTTGAGTGTGATATAGGCAGTGGGCTTGTCGTTTATGACCTTTATTATGTTGAGATAGTTTTCTTCTGTAGCCAATTTGTTGAGAGTTTTTATCATGAAAGTATGTTATATTTTGACAAATGCTTTTTCTGTGTGTATTGAGATGATTATATGCTTTTTATCCTTCATTCTTTTAATATGATGTATCACATTAATTGATTTGTGTATGCTGAACCATCCTTGCAACCCAGGGATAAATCCCACTTTTTCATGTTGTTGAATCCTTTATTTGCATATTTGGATTGCATGTAAATGTTCTTATTTTCAAGAACCATATTTAAGATAAAATGGCTGTCAGTAATTGAACTGAAATAAATTAAAGCAAAAATTACCTAAAAATTATTGCATCATTTTATTTTTATTTTCCCTGTCACATGTTTATTGCATTGTATCACTTATGCTCCATTTTCCTTGCTATTTGTTCCACTGAGTATTGCCCAAAGTTGGTACTCACATCTCCTTAGCAGAGCTGCCCTCCTAATAAGATCTCCTACTGACTGTTTTTCTTTTTTCCCCAGTAGAAACTTACCTGCTCTATGTCTGAATCTTATAACAGGAATGCCACCCAGCTGTCCTTGTTAAAAAAAAAAAAATCAGTGAGATAAACTTTTCTGGGGTTCATATGTTTTAGCCCTCCTGGGTTCCCAAAGGCTGCACCACTGATAGTCTGGGAACAGGGGCAGTGGGGTTTATGTTTAGGGACAAGTGAGGGGTAGTCGTGACTGGGCAGGCTTGGTCAGGGTTTGGAGATTATGAGCAGTTTACCACTTCCAGCTTCAAACCTAAGTCAAATTCCTCATCCTTTCCAGGGTAGTTAGTCCTATCTCTCCAGCAAGGCCCTGCAAGAGGGGTCATCACCCGAGAGATTTGCTCCTTCAGTCCTGTTTGGGAAGCTCTCCATATACACGGCAACATCTTGGGGTCCAGGAAGAGAGATCTTGCTGTAAATCCAGATGCCGTCAGGCCCTGAGGCGTTATAACTCTGTTTTTCTTTTTTTCCAATGTGGTTCGTTGTGTAGCTAATTCTCATTGGTTATGCTGAGGTGAGGATTCTTTGGGATTTTGGAAGAAAATATCCTCACATTTTCCATTCCTTTCTTCCCAGAGACAGTTTGCTGGCAGAGTAATGGCCACCTCTCTCGGCAGCCAGATGAGAAACAGAGCTTAAGGCAGAGGCGAGAACAATGCCTGTGTGGCCCGCACCATTCCTTGGTCTTTTCTTTTTTAAGTCTAGGAAAATGCAAAACTTAAAAAGGACCGAATCTCTGCCCTTTGGGAAGAGAAGACTGTGGCTGACATGTCAGATGCCACGTTCGTCTTTCCTCCTGGGACATGGGTACTCGCTATCCACATCACAAGTCCTGGCCTGGGTGTCTGAAGGGGGAGGCGGCACACAGGGGGGCTCTGAGGCGCAGTGCCCTGCCTCCTCCTCACCAAAGACAGACTCACCCAGGCCCTGGCCCTAGGGATCTCTGAGAAGTGCCCCTATTGTGGTGACAGCCCCATCTTCCAGTCTGCGGCCACCCAGTGCACAGGGGTTATGCCCCTAGCCACGGTCCCCAAATCACTCCTTGGTACTGCTTCCCGCTGAAGTCAACTCTGATGCCAGAGGGACAGTCCTCCCCTCACAGGGCTTCTGAAGGGCATTAACCCATGCTGCCTCACACGGGGTCTCTCACTTTCCATTGTGCTTAAGGAATTGCTCTAAGTTTTGAAGAAAACAATAAAGACGGTATGTGTACACTATTACAATAAAAAAGCATACAATGTTCCAGAAAACCAACAATGAAAAGCTCCTGTCTCTCAGGCCACCCACCCCAACCCCTGCTTCCCAGAGGTAACCACTCATAATTGTGGCTTTGTTTCTTTTTTAAATGTAGTTTTTATATTATTTTATTTTATCATGGTTTAATGAGTGAACTAGTCCTACAAGGCTTGTTATTAAAACAGCAGTACAAGTTTCTTTTTGAGATGATGAAAAAAATCTAAAATTAGAATGTGGTGATGGTTGCACAACTCTGTAAATACCCTGAAACCCATTGAATTCTGTGCTTTCAGTGGAAGAACTTTATGGCATGTTAATCATATCTCAATAAAGCTGTTAAGAAAAAGAAGGACAATAAGTACTTCCAACAAAAGCAGTTTCCTGACTGCCCCTGCCCCCCAGCTTTCCCCACTCCACAGAGGCAACAGCTTTCAATTAGTGTGATCTTTTCCTCCACATTTCTAAATGAATTTGCTTGCGATGCTATTTCTCAATTGTTCGGTTTTAGTCATTTACTATTGACTTCATGTTAAAAAAAAATACAAGGTTTTAACCTTCTTTCATATCACCTACCCTGGCCCCCCGCTATATCAAATGCACACTTCCCATCCCCCATCTTTCTAGTGCAGTGTTATTAATATTTTGGTTAGCTCAGTATTCTGTGTTTACATTAGTATGAGAACAAACACTCCATTGGCAGCCGCTCAGTTGTGTGACATGGAGGAAGTCTTCCCAGGGTTTCACTGATTCTTAGTTTGTCAGCCTCCTATTTTTCCCCCTCCCTCACTCCCGCTTCCAGTTCCTGGTATCGCAGATTCCCCAGATCTTTTGCGGTATCCATAGTGTAAATTGTTGCGGGACTCTCTCTACATTGTGGTCTTGGAATACAGTTATTATTATCTTTTTCTTTTTGAGAGGATCTGTAGGTCATTTATCATGCGTCCATCTGCTGTCCAATTTCTGAAATTTTGTCGTGGTTTTCTCATCACCCATTCCCTTGTATTAAAATCAAATTTATTGAGATATAATTAATATACCATACAACTCCTCCATTTAAAGTGTACAGTTCAATAGATTTAGTATATTCACAGAGTTGTGCATCCATCATTTCAATTTATTTTATACTTCAATTAATTTTTCTTTGTGTGTTTATGCCTTAAAACTTTTTCTTTTTCTTTTCTTTTTTTTTTTTTACTCTATCTGTAGTGGCGTTTCAGGAGCTAGTAAAGGCTAACACGTGTATTCAATGTGTCATATTTCATCAGAGCTTCTACTTAATATCTACTTACTGCTTGATTTATTAAATTTAGACATTATTTAATGGCAATAATAGATGAAGGTTGAACTAAGTGATATAGTACTATTTTTAGTTCCTTCATTAACTATACTTAAAATTTTAAAGACTTTGGTCACCTTTTTATTTCTTGTTCTATCAACTAGACAGCATCTCTTCTTTCTCTCTTTTTAAAATTTATTTATTTATTGAGAGAGAGAGCATGCGACGGGGGGTAGGGGCAGAAGGAGAAGGAGAGAGAGAATCATAAGCAGACTCCCCACTGAGCACAGAGCCTGAGAGGGGGCTTGATCTCTAGACCCTGAGATCATTATCTCAGTCTAAAGGAAGAGACAGACACTCAACTGACTGAGCCACCCAGGCACCCACTGGCTTCTCTTCTTTTTCATATACATCTCTCTTTCATTTTTATCTCCTTCACCTAAATCTCTTGTCCTCTGTAATTTTCCCTCTGCATTTTTTCCCCTTTGCATTTTTAAGGCTAATACAGTCATAACTATAGCCAGTATTAATTTTTTATGCTTTGCCTATATATTGATCCAAAAGTTAAAAATCAATAATAAAAATTGTTTATATTATAAATATGTACATACTTTCATTGCATTTGCAACTAGAGCACTTTTTTTTTTTTGGTCAGTTTTAATTTTTTCCTGGAATTTTTAAAAAAAGATCTATTTATTTGACAGATAGAGATCACAAGTAGGCAGAGAGGCAGGCAGAGAGAGAGGAGGAAGCAGGCTCCCCGCCAAGCAGAGAGCCCGATGCGGGCCTCGATCCCAGGACCCTGGGACCACGACCCGAGCTGAAGGCAGAGGTTTTAACCCACTGAGCCACCCAGGCGCCCTTTCCTGGAATTTTCAACTGACTTTGTTTTCTTCTTGCATTGTCTTCCTGAGTTACAAGCTTCAGTTCTTCTAATTAACCAAGTATGGTATCATACCTAGAATCCACCTTTCTCCTTGATTTTCATTCTCTGAGGGGCCACTGCTCTCTTGTTCCAAGACTGATTCCTTTCTCACTGTGCTGAATAATTCTTATCCTGGATCCTTAACCATCTGGGTTGACTCTCATTTCCAGGATCATGTGGATCTTTTCTTGTTTTTTTTTTTTTTTTTTTTTTTTTTTTTTTTTTTTTTTTTTTTTTTTTTTTTTTTTTTCTTTTTTTTTTTTTTTTTTTTTTTTTTTTTTTTTTTTTTTTTTTCTTTCTTTGTTTTTTTCTTTTCTTCTTCTTCTTCTCCTTCTTCTTCTTCTTTTTTTTTTTTTTGCTGGAGCACATCCTCAACTATATTAATACAAAGGTGGTGGGTCACCTGGGTGGCTCAGTGAGTTAAGCCTCTGCCTTCGGCTCAGGTCATGATCTCAGGGTCCTAGGATCGAGTCCCGCATTGGGCTCTCTGCTCAGTGGGGAGCCTGCTTCCTCCTCTCTCTCTGCCTGCCTCTCTGCCTACTTGTGATTTGTGTGTCAAATAAATAAAAATCTAAAAAAAAAGGTGGTAAAGTTTTCTTTCCCTGAAGGTCTCAAAATATCTTAATTTTATAATTCAGTGATAGTTTGGTAGGGTATATAATTCTATGTTGAAATTAAATTTTTCTCAGAAATCTGAAGGCTTGGGACGCCTGGGTGGCTCAGTTGGTTGAGCGGCTGCCTTCAGCTCAGGTCATGATCCCAGCGTCCTGGGATCAAGTCCCACATCGGGCTCCTTGCTTGGCAGGGAGCCTGCTTCTCCCTCTGCCTCTGCCTGCCACTCTGTCTGCCAGTGCTTGTTTGCTCACTCTCTCTCCTTCTCTCTCTGACAAATAAATAAATAAAATCTTTAAAAAAAAAAAAAAAAGAAAGAAATCTGAAGGCTTTGGTCCAGTGTTTTCTAGAATCCCATATCTGTGATGTACTTTCTGATACCAATTTGGTTCCTGTTCCACTGTAGACAATTTTATTTTTCCTTTCTGGAGCTCTTAGGATTATTATTTTTTCCCTTGGGGGTTTTGAAATTTAATAACATGTATCTTTGTCTCTTTTCCTCTCTTTCCTTTTTTGCAGTGTATTTAGTTGACCCTTCAATCTAAAGATTCTTCAATTCTGGGATATTGGGGTATCCTTGAACTCTGGGAGACTGGAGTACTATTTTAAAAATAATCCTTCAGGGGCGCCTGGGTGGCTCAGAGGGTTGAGCCTCTGCCTTCGGCTTGGGTCGTGATCTCAGGGTCCTGGGATCAAGCCCCACATCAGGCTCTCTGCTCAGCGGGGAGTCTGTTTCCCCCTCTCTCTCTGCCTGCCTCTCTGCCTACTTTTGATCTCTCTCTCTGTGTCAAATAAATAAATAAAATCTTAAAAAAAATAAAAAATAAAAAAAATAATTCTTCAGGGGTGCTTGGTTGGCTCAGCTGATTAGGCAGCTGCCTTTGGCTCAGGTCATGATCTCAGGGTCCTGAGATTGAGCCCCATATTAGGCTCCTTGCTCGGTAGGAAGTCTGCTTCTCCCTCTGCCTCTCTCTTCTGCTCATGCTCTCTCTCTCTCTCTCAAATAAATAAAAATTTAAAAAAATTTTTAAAAATAATTCTTCATCTGGAATATTAGGGTACTATTTTAAAAATAATTCTACCCCTTCTCTGTTTTCTATACTCTCTCTTTTTCCCCCTGGGACTTCTATAGGTCAGATGGATTGATCCTCTATGTCTTTTGTCTTTTTTTCTTTTATTTAACATTTTCCTTTACTTTTATTCTCTTTGCTAGGAGATCTTCTTAACTTTATTTTTCAATCATTCTAATGATTTTTAAATTTCTTCTTCCCTTTATACAGGGTATCTTATTATATTATGTGATGCTGTCACAAATCTCACTAAGGATCCTAATTAGAGATCTTCTTGTCTCTGGATTACCCATTTCTTAATGTTTATATTGGCCTTTCTCTTTCACAGTGTAGGTAGGTTTCTCTTTCTCTCTCTTTTTTAAAGATTTTATTTATTTATTCATGAGAGACAGTGAGAGAGAGAGGGAGGCAGAGGGAGAAGCAGGTTCCCCATGAGCAGGGAGCCCGATGTGGGACTTGATTTCAGGACCCTGAGATCATGACCTGAGCTGAAGGCAGACTCTTAACGGACTGAGCCACCCGGGCACCCTGGTAGGCTTCTCTTAAAAGTCTAGTGAGGTTTTAGTTATATTCAAGGTGAGGCAATAGAAAATGTCTGCATGTGGGGGAGGAGTTTTCAACTGTCAGGCTTTACTTTAAGGAAGGACAATGGGCAGGAAGTTGGATCTTACCAAGGAGACTCCAAATGCCCAACTGTGGCAGCCCTTGTTTTCCCCAGTTTGTCTACCCTTAAGAGGGAAAACCCCTCTGTTTTGTTTGTCTGGAGTAGAGAGAGGGTGATTAGAGAATACCGGTCTGCTAGGAGTTCTATACAAGGTAGGAGACCACTCTTCTGTATACAGACTTTCTATTAATCTCCTCATTTTCAGCCCTTCATCTTACTCCCATTCTCTAACACCTGGCATTTCTGGGTCGGGAGCCTCTCTGGGACTATTCAGGGTAGGGGTCTCCCTCTTCAGCTGTGGCCCCTCCATGAGTCCTGTAGGCTGTAGCATCCTTCTTCCTGTGTCATGCCTAACCAGCTTGTTATGTATTATTTTCTGTCTTTCAGAAATGTATTGGTGTGCGGGTGTGACATTGTACGGGTGTGACATGATCAATGTTGTGTTTTAGAGACATAATTCTGGAGCCCCTGTTTGGAAGGCCAAAGTCAGGGAAACTGAGAGCAAAGTAGGGGATGGTTAAACCATGTATCAGGGAATGGATGATGGCTCCTGAAGTTAGCAGGGAAATGGGACTGCAGTGGAAGAGGTTATTTATTCCAGAGGCAAAAATCAACAGAACTTGGTCACTAACCAGATGTGGCAGCAAGGAGAAGATAGGGTCAGGATTAGGTGGCTGAGCCACTGGTGTTCAAGATAAGTATGCTTTGGAGATGGGAGAGAAAGAGCTTGTGACATGGAGGCGACTGTACAATATTCAGGTAGTCATGTCCCAGGAGTGGTTGGAAGGATGGATCTGGAATGCTGGGGAGACATCTGTGTTGGCGGTACAGAGTTAGGAGTCACTAACTCATAAGGAAAATTGAAATCATGGAATGGATATGAAGAGAATACGTGGTATGAAGAAAGCCAAGGTCAGAGTCTGGGGAAGCATCATAATTTGTGAGGACCATGCCTAAAAAGTTGGTGGATGACATCCTTGAGAAGCGGTGGAGGGGTGTGAGGTAGAGGGAGAAGTGAGGAAGATTCCAGTACTACCTCTGGGCAGCTCTGGTGTGTGGGGCCAGGGCTGTGAGGGAGGTGGCCTCAGGGAAGAGCCGAGTCTCCAAAGGGCAGAGGGAGGAGGCCAATGGTGAAGCAGGAATTGAGAAAGATTTCCAAGAAATGAGGACTCCAGGGGGAACAGAAGAAAGGGAGGATAACATTTAGAAGTGTCGGGGTGAAGAGAGGCCACTTGACTGAGAGTTCAGTGACCAAGGACACCACAGCATGGGGCAGGGATGGGGTAAGGGAGGGTTGGGAACCATTCCAAATTGGCCTCTGTTCTATGAGCTATTTCCAGCCTCTAGTCTGCTCAGGTGGCTGCCTGTTGCTGCCTTTATAGAGCTGTAGCATGGGACTAGAGTCCCTAAAGCGCTGATGTGTAGAACCACTGTGTACATCTACATCCACATTGTTGGCTTCTCCCCGACCCCAGGACAGATGTGGAAACAGTAAGTGTGGCCAGCCAAAGTAAGCAGAGAGCCTTACAAATCTAAACCTCCTTTCTGTTTTAACTGGAACGTCAGGACCCAGCTTCACTCCTTCAGTCTGTTCCAGTCCAAAGGAAAATGGGCCATTTCTGGTCTCACATTTTAGAGCAGAGCGTGACAACTGCATGCCACATGCCTGATTGGCTAGGCTGGACCACCACATGTCCCAGTGTCGGGTCAGTCCCGAGGAGGCCTCCTTCCAGACTCCATGCAGGTGTCTTGATTGGTTTGAGGGTCTTTTGAACTTCTTACAACAGCCCATCTAGTAGATATTATATTGGTTTTGTTTGCAACTAGAAAAAAAGGAAACTTACGATCACATAAATACTAAGCAGGAGAAGTAGGATTTATCTTATTAAACTTTTATTATGAAATATTTCAGCCAAACAGGAACATTCCAAGCATACCATAGGATAGCTCTACAAGACTTTAACCTTAAGCTATCTCAGCATCAGATTTTTAAAAAATATTTTATTTATTTATTTGACAGATAGAGATCACAAGTAGGCAGAGGCAGGCAGAGAGAGAGAGAGAGAGAGAGGAGGAAGCAATCTCCCCACCGAGCAGAGAGCCTGACGTGGGGCTCGATCCCAGGACCCTAGGATCATGACCTGAGCTGAAGGCACAGGCTTTAACCCACTGAGCCACCCAGGCACTCTCGGCATCAGATTTTTATTTTTATTTTTTATTTTATCTTTTTAAAAGATTTTGTTCATTTATTTAACAGAGAGAGAGAGAGAGATCACAAGTAGGCGGAGAGAGAGAGGGAGGAAGCAGGCTCCCTGCTGAGCAGAGAGCCCAAGGCGGGGCTCAATTCCAGGACCCTGAGATCATGACCTGAGGCGAAGGCAGAGACTTAATCCACTGAGCCACCCAGGCGCCCCAGTGGCATCAGATTTTTAAAAGACAATATGAACAAATCCAGTTGAAGCTCTCTGTGTCTCCCTTGCTGATGTTTTTTCTTCTCCCTCTCTTTAGAGGTAACTACTATTTGAAGTTGGTGTTTATTATTACCTTGCAAATATTTATATTTTTATTATATATACTATATTAAAACAATCTATGGTATTACAAGTGTTTCAAGAATGGTATCAAAGTCTGTTTTTTTTTTCTTTCTGGACTCCATTAGAGTGCTTTTAATATATCCATTGGAGATTGTAGGTGGTTAATTTCAGCTTTCATTGAGCAATCAACTATTGTCCGATCTGACATGAAGGGAGCATAGGCTCTGAAAGTTCAGTGTTTCACAATTCCCTTCCAGCCCTGTTAAGTCAGAGTTCTAACTCCTTAGCTCCCTAATTTTGATGTTTAAGTCAATTTCGTAGTTCCTTAGATAATATTACAGGCTTTATTATTGGTAGCTTTTCTTGCTCAACTATTTCTTGCCAAACCATTCAGTGTAATGAATAAAACATAACATTTTCCATACTGCAGAGGTGGGTGTGGAAGGTGGGGGGAAATGTGGATCAACTCAGAATTCAGAGGACATAGGAGTATCAGAATCATCTCAACAGTGTTTGTAATAGTCTCAAGGCTCTTGGTGTTTTTTTTTTTAATTTTTAAATGAAAAACATTTTTTATTTAAGTAATCTTTACACCCAGCTTGGGGCTTGAACTCACAACCCTGAGATCAAGAGTCGCATGCTCTTCTGCCTGAGCCAGCCCGGCGCTCCTCAGGGTTCTTTATACTCCTATTTCTTCTCGATGAGTTTCTTCCATCTGGCAGAAAGAACTCTTCTAATATTGAATCCTCCAGGAAGTGGAATGTTTGAGTTTTATTGAAGGTTTTTTCCTCATGTTTTGTCTGATATTTTCCATGAATCAAAGAAAATGAAATAAAAAAAAATCACAGCCATCTTCATCAGTGATGAGCTCTTCAGCTTCTAGAACAGTGATGTATAGTGTTTTCTGTAGAATTCCAGAATGTCCAGAATTTTCTGCAGTGTTGGAAATGTTCTATATCTATGCTGCTCGTAAGTACAGTAGCTAGCAGTCAGTAGTCACATGTAGCCATTGAGCACTTGAAAAGTAGCTAGTGTGATGAAGAACTGAATTTTAAATTTTCTTTCATTTTTAAAAATAATTTCTTTTTTTCTTTTTTCTCTCTGTCACTTCACAAAAATAATTTAAATTAGAATACCCCCATGGGTCTAATGATTACTGTACTAGACAGTAAAGTTCTAGAGGATTTAGACCAATATGTGTTGGGAGAGTTTCAACCAGTCTTAATAAATCAAATGAGTTCACATTACATTGCAATTGATTTATTTGCTCTTTCGTTTCTGAAATCTGAAGTTAATACAAGACATTGGATAGTTTGGAAACTATTGTACAGACTGTTATTTCTTCAAGCACGTCTGTTAATCTATCATTCGTAGTCAACATATCTTTGTGATTTTGTTGCTGTTCAAAAGCGCCAAGTATCGGTGGCACATCTGCCTGCAGCCCTCACTGGCCCTTGCCTCTTAGCTCATTCAGCCACGTCATTCTCCAGCGTCACTGAGGCTGACTCGGTTCTTAGTTTCCCTACATTCTGGCATAGCCTGACTCTGGGAGATGGTCAAGACTGGAGACCAGGACTGGGCCTATTTCCAGTCTTGGTTTTGGACCCTGTCCAATCAGCTTTCATTTCTTTAACTTTTATTTTGAAATAATTTTAGATTTACAGAAATGTTCCAAATAGTACAATGGTGCAAAGAATCCAGATTCCCATGCGTTCATGTGGTTACTTTCCCACTTCTGTTGTATTCTCTCCTCCCCTTCTATATGTGTCTATGTCTATATCTGTATCTGTATTTATATCTATTATCTCTCTTTCTGTACATCTGCATGTCTATATAGATGTGTATATCTATCTTTTTTTAAAAAAGATTTTATTTATTTACTTGACAGAGATCACAAGTAGGCAGAGAGGCAGGCAGAGAGAGAGGAGGAAGCAGGCTCTCCGCAGAGCAGAGAGCCCGATGTGAGGCTCGATCCCAGAACCCTGGGATCATGACCTGAGCCGAAGGCAGAGGCTTTAACTCACTGAGCCACCCAGGCGCCCCATATCTATCTTTTTTTTTTTTTTTTTTTTTTAAAGATTTTACTTATTTATTTGAGAGAGAGAGCAGAGTGAGAGAGAGCGAGCAGAAGTGGGGGCTGCAGAAGGGGCAGAGGGAGAGGGAGAAGCTGACTCCCTGGTGATCAGGGAGCCTGACTCAGGGCTCCATCCCAGGACTCTGGGATCATGACCGGAACCAAAGGCAGATGCTCAACTGACTGCTACCCAGGTGCCCTAGGAAGATTTTTTTTTTTTTTTAAATCTACATCCAATGTGAGGCTCAAACTCACAACTCTGAGGTCAAGAGTCACTTGCTCTACCAGCTGAACCAGCCAGGCCCACCTAAGGAAGATTTTTAGTTAATCAATCAATCAATCTATCTATCATCTTTAATTTATCTTTATTGTACATCTGTGTTCCAGTGTTATCTTGCACTTGGACTTTTTTGGTGTACCAATCCTGGAATTAGTCATTTTTTCAAGGGCCAGCCTTCATTTTGATGATCACATGTTTGTTGAGTGAACAGGAGACAAAATCCAACATAAGAATCTGGGACCCTAAAAGGCAACTTAGGGTATGAATGAACTAGAAAATACTCTGACTTACAGTTAGTAATAGCAAGGAAGACCTTGCTTGTCCCTGTTGGGCTAAGGGAGAAAATTTTTTCTTGGAAATTCTTAACCACAGGCTGGCACTAACTCAAGTTTGTAACCCAAATTTACACTACCTGCATGATTCTAAATACCTTTAGGTTAGCATTTATTTTAAAACAGTTCTGGATTGGCAGTGATTCCAGATTTTTAGAAGAAGCAAACATAAATTTTCTTTGGAGAAATGCAATCACAACACAAACCTCAGAGTTTTCCATGAATAAGGTTCTGAGGAATGTGGGCTCAGAGTCAAAGTCAAAAAGCATTTAAGGAGACAAGGCACTATATGCAAAAGTCAGCAGGAACAACAAACCACAGAATCAGGCCAGCAAAGCTTTTAGATATGGGAATTATTGGATGCAAAATATAAATTAAGCATGTTTAATATATTTAAAGAAAGAAAAGTGATTCAAAATTTAAGGTATAGCGCCTATGAAAGATAAATAGGCATATTTGAAAGCCAACCAAAAAGAACTTTTAATAAAAAACAAACATAAAAACTGAAATTAGAAAAACCTCAACTGATGATTTAAATATATTAAACATGCTTAATTTATATTTATGGAAAACATAAAGCCACCCCACCAATTCTTCTCTGCGAGCCATTCAAATCAGTCAGAATGTGAACATCTGTGTCCTTCAGTAGGTGAATGGATAAACATCCAGACAATGGAGTATTACTCAGCAATAAAAAGATGAGCTATCAAACAATGAAAAGACTTGGAAGAAACTTAAATGTGTATTGCAAAGTGAAAGAAGCCAATCTAAAAAGTCTACACACTATATGATTCCAGCTCTAAGGTATTCTGGAAAAGCAAGACTATGGAGACTGTAAAAATATCAGAGGTTTCTGGGGGTCCAAGAGGAGAGAGGAGGTGGAAGGAAGAGGTGAAGCACAAGGGATTTTTAGGGTCTCAGAACTATTCTGCATGAAACTGGATGATACAGAGTGTATACATGTGCATTTGCAACCCAAAGAGCGGTCTTTGATGTAAACTATAGACTTTAGTGTCAGTTATAACAAATGTACCACACTAAAGCAAGATGCTCATAATTGGGAGAACTGTGTGCAGAGAAGAGGGATTGTAGGGGAATTCTCCACATTATCTGATGAGTTTTCCTGTAAACCTAAAACTATTCTTAAAAAATAAAATCTATTCCTTTCAAAAAAAAAAAAAAAGGAGAAAAGAAACATTACCAGTAGTTCAGACTGAAGCAAGCCGAGGTGAGGAGATCTCCTTACCGTGGACTGAACAAAGCCCTTTCAGGCAGTTGTGAAATCTCAGAACATAAATCTACAAATAAACAGCTGCTTCAGTGACTGATACATTAACGGGGATCACAACAGCTTGACTGCTGATTCTGGATTCTTGCTGTTTCCTCAGTGAGCCACGACAAAACTGTTGAGTCTCCCTCTATACATTTGTAGAAGGGCAGGGAGTCTGGTCCTGAGACAGGACATTTGATAAACAAACGAGGCAAATTGGAGCTGATCCTTCTGGTGACTGCCAGTGCTGGCGCCTTTTTTCCCTTCTGGCACCTGCCCGAAGTTCCTGGCATCTACTCTTATTTTTCCTCCCAGGCCAACTGCAAAAAAGGGACTTGACCTCAGCTGACATAGAATGTGGAA
The DNA here is from genome assembly GCA_004024625.1 of Mellivora capensis. Classification (NCBI taxonomy): domain Eukaryota; kingdom Metazoa; phylum Chordata; class Mammalia; order Carnivora; family Mustelidae; genus Mellivora; species Mellivora capensis. Next base: position 33,036 of record PISX010009462.1, read on the forward strand.
GAATGTGTATGCATTGAAAAGCAATCCAGGGAGCTGACGAAGTTAATGAATTTTTATAGGAATTCATTCAATACCACCCAGTGAGAGCCCATGTTTTGAATATTTGCTCAAAGGCAATGGGGAAATGAGGACTTGCTTATTACCTCTGGTTCTTGAAAGAAAAAATTGTCTCAGATACAACTTCCATTTCTATTGTTGATTTGCTTAAGCATTTGGATGTGTGGAGATTCTTCACTGCTGTGTTTGTCCATTTAACTAGCATTGGTTAACTACCATAGGATAGACACCAAATGTATAGAATTGACTAGAGAGGCTACACCAATGTATGTTTGCTGTAGTGTCCGAGTGTGGGGGTGAGAGATCCCTTTTTCTTTTTCCTCCTTACTCTCGCCTTGGCAACTCCTGCCCTTCCATTTTTCTCTTCCCTTTTCTTGCTTTTTTTCCTGGGAGTTGAGACCTATCTGATTGGTAAGATTATTAGAACCTTCCATTCACAGATAGTGCTACTAAGGGGCACAGTCACTATTAATTTGAAGTACTTCTCTTGTGTTCTCTTTTCTTGAATCCATCTGAAATCTGTTTTTCTTTGCAGCAGAGATAGGAATTTCACCTTATTTTCCCCCCAACTATATAGCCCCTTATTAAAGAATTAGTCCTTGGATATTCCACTGTTATCAAAAACTAAACTTCCATATATCATAAAATTGTTCTGTTGTACCATATACCATATGCCATATACTGGCTATGTTGTCCATTTTCTTTTCTAATTAAAACTTAGAATCTGCTTTTGAAATTATTTAAAAATCTTTCTAGATTTTTTATTGGTCCTCATTTGAATTTGTAGATTATCTGTGAGAGAACCAACATTTCTTCAGTATTAAGTTTTCCCATTTGGGAATGTAGTACCAATCTCCCTCTAATGAGGATAGTTCATAAAATTTTATAGTTGTCTTCCTATAGGTTTTGTACATTTTTGGTGGTAAGTCTAATTCTTATTAATGTATATAAATAATTTATATATAAAAATATAAGTAATATGATTGCGTATAATTTAGAAATATTTTAAAAATACAAACATGTGTAATTTATATTTTTTTCTATTATGAATGGATAGTTTTCAACTTGCCCATGGTTATTGATGGCGCTGATGGTATACATGGCCAGATCACTGGCCTCTTACTAGTTCTAAAAGTTTTAAGGTGATTCTCATGGAATTTTTAGGTAGGCAATGATACTGTCTGAAAACAATGACAATTTTTTTTTCTTCCTGATATTTACTGTTGCTTTGTAATTTTGTGTTATTGCGCTGGCTAGAACCAAACCAAGAATGGTGATGGCTAGAATCCTTTCTTGTTTTTTATTTTAAAGAGAATACTCCTAGTGTTACAAGGTCCCTTGGTTTTTGTCCCAGATGCACCAAAGAATTGGAGATCCGGGACCAGAATGGGTGGATAGAGTTTATTGAGTAGATAAGTAAAGTATACTTTCAAGAGTAAAAGCAGGCCACTGAGAGGAGGAGGAGGGACATCGGGAAGCTCGTCTTTTTAAGCTTGCTTTGTGTACATGTAAATTTAGCCTTGATTGACATTTTTGATTGACAGCTGGTGGTTATATAACATTTTGGTTTCTACGCTGTGCCTCCCTATGATGCATTCTGTTATAATTGTATTTATTTATGTGTTGTATACTTTTGAGTGTTGAATAAGCTTTTGTTTGTGACCTTAAAAGTAAGGGCTATAGCGCAAGTTGCGCCTTTTGTAGGCATGTTCACAAGGACATCTTCCTTATGGCTTTTGAGCCAGCTCTGTATATTTCGACATTAAGTATAACGTTTTTGTGGGGTTGTGGTGGATACCTTTTTTTTTTTTCCTTCTTCAATTTTTTATTTATTTGTCAGAGAGAGACAGTGCGAGAGAGTGAGCACAGGCAAGCAGAGGCAGAGGGAGAAGCAGGTTCCCTGCCGAGCAAGGAGCCCGATGCGGAACTCGATCCCAGGACGTTGGGATCATGACCTGAGCCGAAGGCAGCCGCTCAACCGACTGAGCCACCCAGGCGTCCCTGGTGGATACCTTTTATCAGGTGAAGAAAGCTTTTTTTTTCTCCTATTCCTAACTTGCTAAGGAAAGTAAAGGCATTTAAAATTAATTACCAGGGGTGCCTGGGTGGCCCAGTGGGTTAAAACCTCTGCCTTCAGCTCAGGTCATGATCCCAGGATCCTGGGATGGAGCGGCATCGGGCTCTCTGCTCAGCAGGAAGCCTACTTCCTCCTCTCTCTCTGCCTGCTTCTCTGCCTACCTGAGATCTCTGTCAAATAAATAAATAAAATCTTCAAAAAAAAAATCCAAATCCTTTAAAAAAAATTAATTACCAGTTACTATATTCTGGACATAGTGTTGGACAGGGTCTCTCCTTGTTTTTACTAACGGTTCAAGAATAAATTATCTTTTAAGAATTTTATCTTAATAATTATCTTTATTTTTAAAACAAATATTGAAAAGGCTATAAAAACATTGAGCTAAGCATTAAAATCAGCAGTCTGAGTAGGTAACAGATGGAGTGGGCAGGGCCCGCTCAGAGTGTGCATTTGCTTCGGTACCTTTGGTGGGGCCCATGGAAATGTCCCACAAGGAGTGGGCTGGAATCAAATCCTCCTAGACCTCTGCAGGTCTTATTCCTCATAGCAGTGATTACATCACTGGAAGAGATACAAATGTGTGTGTGAAAGTCTTTTGAGCCTTACTGAAACACAGGAAGCAAAAACAGGGCAATCGAACATGTGTTACCCAGACACTGACGAAGTGTCTGTGCGAGCACCGAGAGGCGATCACTACCCCCAGGTCTGCACAGAGAGGAGAGAAGGCAGTCAGTTGAGGCATCAGAAAGGAATATTTGTAGCAAAAACTTAAATGCCTGTTTGAAGCAGGAAAGAAAATTAATCTTCCTAAAGAGATGACTTGAGCCCACCTCTCACCTTCCCTTCTCCTGTTGTCTTCGCTTCTACTCTTCGGATCCTGACTTTTGAATCCCTGGGCCACATGGGCAGAGACAGAGGCTGCTTCCTATTGGAATCCACCCCAGCTAGGGAGAAGCCTGTTACTGCAATTTCAGATGCACGTCAGAGCTTTTGCATCCCCTTATCTACGAACCACTTTTGGCATTCTTGTGGAATATTTATCTGTTTCTACAAGAGCTTGGTTGGAAATGCAGATTGTCATTAATTTCAAGTAGGTTTCACAGAATCTATAGGTGTCCAGTAAATACTTTTCAAACGTAAAACTAAGCAAAAAGACAGGTGCTCTGTCTCTTACAGAGTTGGAGTGCGGCTCACAGGGAAGGGAAAGCTAAAGTGCCCGTATTTTAAAAAATGTGAAGAGAGATGGCTGTAAGTTTTCAGTGGTTCTCGGGGATGCATTTTTGAAAGGTGTTAGTGATGGGTGGCTGAGAGGTCTCTTGCCTTAAGACTTCCCTTTCAGAAAAAAAATGAATGTTTTCTGGACTCTTAGCACTCATACCCAACATTTCTTTACTTTTAAAATGTTTTGCTAGCATGCAAACCACGTCACTACACAAAGGAAAATGTCTTTTATGAGTTGCATTTATTTTAATGTTTATAAGCAACTAGTAACTAAAGATGCCCATTAAGGTACTGAATGTGCACAATAATTGAACATCTTTTTAAATTTATGATCTATTTTATTTTAGAGAGAGTGCATGCGTGCACATACCTGTGTGTGGGAGAGGGGTAGAGCGAGTCAGAAAGGGAGAGAGAATCCAGCAAACTCCCTGCTGAAGGGGAGCCCAAAGGGGTGGGGGTGGGGAGCTTGATCCCAGCCTGAGCTCATCACCTGAGTGGAAACCAAGAGTCAGATGCTTTACTGACTGAGCCCCCCAGGAGCTCCTAATTGAACATCTTTTAACAGAATTTTGTTTTGAGCCCTTAAGTGACTTAGGCAGAATTTTGTTAGCTGTTGGTGTTACCTTTTAAGTACATTGTGAAATGGTATTTAAAAGTAAATAAAGGAGATGCACAATTTCGAACTACAGAAATTAAAATGGTCCCACTTTCAGTAGAGAAGGAAGAACTTATATAATTGACCATTTGGATGTTGAATAAAAAGGAGAGGCAATTACACCTAGTGGAATTATAAGGCTTCTGATTTGTTTAGATATAAATTTTATGAGGACATGGTAGTTCAAGCCAACATAGTATAGTTGTAATCAGAATACACCCATCTGTTTTGCATTTGCCAACTCTGTAGCTTTATAGCCATGCTTGGTTATTGTAAGCACTTGTTTGCAATGTATTTAGAAGGCCAAAGTGTTATATTGGTGGTTCTACACCTAAGTGAGACTCCAGAGAAACACATTTATCTGAGGGCAGAAAATTTGGATTTAGTGATGAAAAACTGTAGATCTCCTGCTTAAGTTCACAGTCAGCACCTGATCAGTGACCTTATTTCTGTCTGTAATGGTTCCTTCCTTTATTCAACTTAATGCATTGGAGCCTTAGGGTAGTTGAAGAGATTTCATGAGAAAGTTGGTTGGTAATATGAGCAATATGTAGGATTTAAAAATTCTTCATAAGATAGAGTAAATATTTTTTCCATTTCTAGTACTTGCCTTATTTTGTTACCCTTAAATTAAATACAGCTGAAGTTAATTTTGGTGTAAGGAGTGAGGTAGGGCTCCAAGTTTTCTTTTTCCTTTCAAATTGCTAGCCAGTTATCTCAAAACCATTTAATGATTAAAGATGTAATTTAAAAATGTGGCTGTGCCCAAAAAGCTATTAAAAATGAAAACGATTGGAATTTTGGAAAAAGTGTGGCATGATTTTCTGTTTGCAGTTGGTTTTATTCCAATTAAGATGAATTCAAGGCTTAATGAAGACTTGTTAAAGAACAAACTCAGGAACTAGGAAGACGCTCAGTTACCTACAAAAAAATTTAAATGGAGGAGCTGCATTGGAACTGCTAAGAAGAATGAAATTATTTGTATCAGAATTGCAGATATAATGAAAATATTTTGAGGTGTATACAGAAGGAAGGGTATTTACTGCCTGGTCTCTTTCTTTCTTTTTACAGTTTTATTTATTTTCTTATTTTTTTAAATTTAAATTCAATTAACCACCATATAATGTATTATTGGCTTCAGGGGTACAGGTCTGTGATTCATCAGTCTTATATAATACCCAGTGTTCATTACAACATAAAACCTCAGTGGTTGTCTGGTGTCTTGAGCAGCTGCAAACCTCTGGAGTCCTTGCTATGTGAATCAAATCAGTCACAGCCACAGATCTTGTGAAGGCAGCCAGATACAATCCTAACTGATCCTGTACTTTTTTTCTGGCTGCTTCTCTGTCTCCACTTTTTACTTTGTATTTTCATTTAGCTTGGTTTACTTTTTAAAATTTAAAACAGTTACTAGAAATAGAGAGTATTTTGAACGTTGGACAGCCGAAGAAAAAAACCGACAATAATGGAGACAGTAAAGAACTTAGTGGAAATAGAATAATGATTTGAGAAATACAATTTAATTTGCATAACAACAGTCATTTTATTATCATCAAGATGTTAAGCCCTTGAACAATCTACACTTTGTTTTCATAACAAAGAGACGAATAGCCAGTAAAAGAGATGATTTTAGGAATTTATTATTATTTTTTTTAAAGCAACTTCCAGAGTTTGTCATTGTGCAGGGTTAGCTCAGTCTCCTATAGCATGGTACAGTGATAACTGATTTTTTATAACAATGACTCACTGGAGATCCGTAACTGTCTTCTGAATTATCACGGAAAGAAGAAAGGACTAGAAGAAGAGTTTAATGTTAAGTGTATTTAAAAAAATCATATTCTAATTCTTTTAAGTTGGTTATCCAAGTACAATAATATAATAGAGCTCAGATAACTAGAAAAGGTAATTGACTAGAATACCTCATTCCCATCTGGTGTGCATTAACAGGCTTTTCACTGCATATATCTTTATATAGTTCTCAAGCTAATTCAACCCATTTTACACAGCATTAATTGTTTTTATTGAGTTGGCATTGGGCTGAAACTTGCTTACTATCTCATGATTATTATTATTTTTTCTAGTTCTTTGGTGGATTTTTCTCATCTGACAGTGTTTGGACTCTAGTGTTTATGGGACATCAGAATCATCTTGGCCCCTTTTAGTGCTATTTACAACGAGGTGACCCATAGCCAGATATCCAAGTCTATTCATTAATTTTCCCACCTGCTCTGTTCTTGACCTTGGTCAAAGAGAGAACTTCTACAGTCTCACTGGAGTATGTGCAGAGCTCCAGGCCAGAAACTGTTTGTGAGCTGGTCTTCAACGGAGAGGAACACGGAACTCAACGTTTTTATTAATGCTGTGCAAACAGGGGTCTCGTCATTTTGGTAACTATTTGTACATTTAGAAAAGCAATACAGTCATGGGAAAACCAACAAGCACAGCTTGGTAGAATAACCTGCCATGAAATATCATTGGCTTTATAATAATTTACTACAACCGTCCTTTTTATTCACACTGGATAGGAAATGCTTCCATCTAACACATGGAATACGAATATATACAACAAAAAATCAGCTTTTATTAAGAAAAAACTTCACAAGGACAATAACATGGGGGTTGAAAATATAATTTTGTGCAGTTTCCTGATGACAATCATATGTCTGCTGCCTTTTACAGGGAATGATACAAGTACTGATAGATTTATAAATCAGTTAAAGAATTTTGTCTGTACGAGCCTACTATTGCCTTATTCATATAGTCTAGAAGTTTCACCTTCTCAAATGTAAATTCTAAATGACTAGGGATGACATGATGAGTCCATTTTGAGGACAAACCCTGTTAATCCTCTTGGAAATCAGCACATCTTTGCAGTTCCCTATTCATCCGAAAGTTCACCAAGACGTCGTGGAAACTGCACAGGGCTTCTCATTAATGTGCCGCTGAGATCCTGAATGGTGCCCGCCATCTTGTACAATGTCTGTATCTTGGCTTGAACTTTCTTACGGCCGCAGTGAGTCAGGCGGCAGTGGTGTGGGGTGGACTGTTCTGTACTGCCAGCAGTCAAAACAGTTGCCATGGGCTCAACGTCTCTATGCTGTGAGCCTGGAGAGCCCATTCTCCTACGGAATGGTTTGCTGGAGACCAGCAATGTCACTGTAGGCGACTGAGACATTGCGGCCCCTGGTTCATGAGGGACTATACTAAAGAAGCCTCGTGTTGTAAGAATAGACAATACAGGCCAGGTTGAGGGGGTGGCAAAGGGAGGTGACTTTCCTAAGTCCTGAAAACCATCTCTGACTTTAGCTCTATGAGAAGGCTGGGTGTTTGGAAGTGGCAGGCTGGGAGAAAGGCTGGGTCTGAGGTACACTTAGAGATGTGTCAGTTTGGCATTGGTGCTGCGGATTTAGTGCATGTGATCCCCCACTAGGGCACTGCCGAGACCTGTGTTCCCCTGACTGTACCTTTTATGCCCAAGGATTCCCCTTCCTCCGAGCAATTCCCGTTTGTTTCTGCTTCCTAAAGTGGGGATGGAAAATAGGGCTCATCTCTCTCTCAAATTCTGACTGATTAATGGTGGTTCCTTGAACTTGTGGTGTGAGGATTGTGAAGAAATTGTTGGGCTCCATGGATAGTGCTATGATTGATGAACAATGTCTGCCATGGCTACAAGAATTGGTGTTGATGGTGCATGCCAGGTCCTTATGTCTCTGTTCTAAGTAATGTGTAAGAATCAGGCCGGCTTGATAGGTTCTTGAAGGATCTTTGGAGACCATAGCCCAAAGCACCAAGTTTATATTCATTTTATATTCTGCTTTAAGATTTAAGACTTTGAGCAGTTTGGGAGAGGAATTTTTAAGACCTGCAGAAAGCTGGAGGGGGAGATAATTTTGAATGGGGGTGCTGGAGGCCCTCTCTTTTCACCCTGGATGAGGAAGCCCAATGTTTAGAAAGCAATTATAGGGCTTACTGATGACAACAGATTCAGAAAGACTTGGAGGAATGGGGTGGATCCCAGGCCTGGTGGGAATTTCAGGCAGAACATCTAGTATATTCCTCCTGGGTTGACAGCTTATATTTATGAGTATGTTGAAAAGCCAAGGAGAAATATATTTGCATCTACACATACATGGCTTTTTTTGTGTGGTTAATTAAAGAACCTGGAGATGGTTTCCATATTATGTTAGGACCATTGTCTCTCAACTCTACCTACAAATCTCTGGTATACAACTTTACCAAGAAAGAAAGAAAGAAAGAAAGAAAGAAACAAACAAACAAACCACTGAGATTGTATGGTAGGTGCTAGTGATGCCATTTTGGGAAGATCAACTCACATTTGTCTCTGAAAAATGGGATTAGTCACTTTTTCATATCTTAAGTGATTTAAACTGAAGCCTAATCTTGATTTTTAACATGAATCATTAACAGGTTGCTCTTCAACAATGCCATTGTCTGTTGATTAGTGGACCATGTCGGGCCAAAGCCAGCCACCGCTAGCTGCTTGTGGCCTGTGGATTTTAGAAACTGTCTGATGCTCTCATCAGTATTCGCCAGTCAATGCACACACCTGATTTCACTTACACAGCAACGTGGCAACATAACTTTTTCCATCTGTAAACACCTGCTCTCTTTCTCGCTTGGAAACTGGGAGAATTGGAAAGGAAAATAAGGCATATGTTTTTACTCCTTTGCAAATCCCAGGCAAACATGCTTTTGGATACCTGTCTGATGTTGAGTTTCTTGCCACAATGAGGACCCCAAGCTTTATCCTAAAGTTGTAGTCAGAGTGTTTTCACCTTCTTGGGTGAAGATTCCTTGGTTCCTAGACCAAGGGTCCAGGGTCAAGTGATGGCGGTGGAGGAGGGAAGGCAGCATTTAGAAACCCAGCAATGTTACTTCTCATCCATCCAACTGTGTTTCACCCTCAGAGAAATGATCTTCTTATTGGTCTCCATGAGACACCATCCCATTTAAGAGCATCTCAGCAGTTTCACTGTCTCTGGAACCTTCTAGAGGTGATGGCTGGCTGGCTATAATTGTGACTGTAGGTGCCTCATCATTTGTTTTCAGGCATTTCAAAATTTCTGTTTCTTCTGCTGATCACAATTGTCGATGTATTGGCATTACATACCAATTTTTAAGGTGTGTGAAGGTCAGTGGGCTTTATCACCACTCATTTCCAAAGCAGAAGCCTCCTCTATCTGGAAAGACTTATTCTAACACCACAGAGGAGCCTCCTCCCCAAAGTTTCTAAGAGCCCAGAGCATGAACTTTGGGTTCTAGACAGAAGGCCTAGGGGGAGGTCGGGAGGGGGGTGGCGCCCTGTTGGGAGGTGGGGCCTGAGGAGGAGGGGGAAGGGTGGAAGGTGGGGATGGAATTGGAGGGGTGGGAGCACTGGGGGGTGGGGGAGGGCAATGGGGAGCAGGGGGTGGGGGGGTATAAATGGGGGCAGGAGGCGGTGAGGTGGTATGATAGGCGTTGTTGAGAGGGTACTTGGTGGGCTGATTGTTCTTGACTCTGGTGAAGTTGATACAGCGCCCCTGGAAGAGAATCAGAGAGAAGGACTGTGAGCTGATATTTGCTGTTTAGGGCAGAAGGCAGGCCCGGTGGGCAGCTTGAAAGAAACACGTAGAAAGCAGACACAATGTTTATGACAGTGCTCTCCTGGCATATGGTAGAACTTAACAAATTCCCCATTTCTTTTTTTTCTGGGCTTACTGTGTTGTAAAATTATTTGTTATAATTCATTTTCCTGGAGGCTCTCTCTCAAAGGAGAGGAAGAAGAGGGAACTGACCTTAACTGGACACATGGGGTTAAGCTGTTTACAGAGGTCATTGGATTTTATCTCAACAGCCTTGCCAGCCAGGAACTGTTATTAAATATTTTAGTTCATAGGTGGGGAAAATTGAGGCTCAGAAGCATTAAATGCCTTTCCCAAGGCCACATAACCAGGAAGAGGTGGCGGTTGGTGATTGAATCCCAAAGAGGCTCCAGAACCTCTCTTCTTGCTGCCACATTCTCATGTCTTCTAAGGAGGCAGGGGACTCCACATTTTTTAAACAAAGGGAACTTGTTTCAGCTACTTTTGGTGATACTCCTGGAGGCAGTAGCAGGCAGACACCATGAGCTTTTCCTGTACTGTAATTCGAGTTCAGTCAGTCTGTGATCTGTGCTGTCATAAAGGTGGCAAACCAGGGTGACTCTAAGAGGTGCTCATGCATTTGCCTCTCCCCTTTAACTTCTGCCCCCTTCAGCCATTGGCGCTGAGGGGTGACTTAAGGAGGCAGCTCCTCTTCCTGCTGTGGACAAGACACCAGTCGATACAGCTTCCCCCTCCATGCCCCTGCCATCCCCAAAGCTCCGTCATGAACAATTTCTCCTGCTCTTGATCTGGTTGGGGCAGTCCTGCTTCTTCCAGATGCTGCTGCACCTGTTCAGGCATGCTTAGGTTCTTAAGAGTTAGAGCCTGGGGATATTTCATTGCAAAGCAGACATCTGCCCTGAATTCTGCTTCCCTAGCCTCCCCCTGCTGCCCTCCTTCCTGGGGACCTCACTGGACAATCCAGAGCAGATACCTAGAGGCCCTATAGCAGCCTCTAGAAAGTCCAGAACCTGCAGCCAGCCCAAGTAGCCCTCTCTCCTTTGTGGTGTCACCTCTCAGCTCTCCAAAGTCAGTCCTGCCTGCCTTGCCACTCCCCTCCCCCATCAGATGACATTTTCCTTCCTGTGCCTGTGCTCCATTCACTTTTGGCATCAGACTTTCCTGCCTTGCCTGGGCAGGATGTAGACCCACTCTTGTGGGGTCCTAGCCTTCCTCCAAATGTCCTGGGCCTGCAGGACATCTTGTTGTCCCTTCTACTGTGTGTCCTGGATGCCTGCAGAATCCCTCCCCCCACAAGGAGGTGGGGTGGGGGCGCATGCCTTCCGGGCTGTCCTGCCCCTTTCTCCCTCTCCTGCTCATCCTAACCCGATACAACGCTATACTGGGGCTGGAGCTGGTGGGTGGGTTTTTCCCAGCTTCACTCTCCAGGATGGATGCCCAGCATGGGGCATCTGCCCTGGATGGGATATGTCTAGAGAGGCTGGACTTTCCCTTTACAGGCCTTTGGAAGAAGGGGTCGAGGGGGAATGAAGAGGGCAAGTCCGTGGAATTTAAGGCACAATCACCTATAGGAGATACAAGTGAGTGACCTGAGACATGGCTCAGGCCGAGAGTCAGAGTTGGGACACGATGCATTGTGGAAGACAGTGGAGGTTGAGCCAACCTGGCCTCACATGCACCCACCCCACTCATCCGAGTCCTAAGTCAGTCCCTTCCTTCCTCCTACCCCCACATCCAGCCTCCATGTAGCCTTTTCTTCCCTCCTTGGATTCTCTAGTTACAGTCTATGCCACACACAGAAGCCTGCAAACTACAATCTCTAGTTGTTTGATTGGTGAATGCCTTGCCTCCTTGACCCCATGAGAAACTTCTGGAAGGCAGCAGCCTTGTTTTGCATTCTGCTGCTCCACCATTGGCTTAAGAATTACAATGCCATATTTAGATGCCAGGACCCCATTCCTCTGAGTTTGCATTTCATGAGATTAGAACAAGGCCTAAGCTTGTTAAATTCTGATTGGGGGCCAGCTAACTACAGAAATAAGTCCCCATCTCCTCACGGCATTGCCCAGAATTCCCAGGTCAGTCAGTGTGAAGCTATCACAGGTTAGGTTGACTTTGTAACCCAGTGCTATAAGTTCCCAGTTGTCCAAGAAGCCCTCCTTTTTTTTTTTTTTTTTTTAAGATTCTATTTATTTATTTGAGAGAGAGGGAAGGAGAGAGAGAAGGAGCAGGGGCAGGGGGAGGGACAAAGGGAGAAGAAAGACTCCCCTCTGAGCAGGGTGCCCAATGTGGGGCTTGATCCCAGGACCCTGGGATCATGACTTGAACTGAAGGCATACACTTAATGACTGAGCCACCCAGGCACCCCCTAAGCAGCCCTCTTACAGCTATTAAAAAAAGAGAGACAACAGGCCTAAAATGGAGTCACCTATGCTAATCCCCATGTCAGCAAATCAAGATTCAATACCTAACTTAATTGCAGTTTCAAACATTCCCAGAAGTGTAATCTTAAACCTGTCAATCTGGAATTTCCTGGTCAGCATTAGTGAGGTAACTGCCTGAAAGGTCCCTTCTGTCCCTCAAAGAAAGATGAGGTAACCCACTCTTTCCTGTCCCTGCCCCCTTCTGCCTATAAAAGTCTCCATTTTGTACAGCTCCTTGGAGCTCCTTTCTGTTTGCTAGCTGGGATATAGCCTGATTCATGAATTGTTGAGTAAAGCCAATAAGATCTTTAAATTTTATTCAGTTGAATTTTGTTTTTTAGCACAGCTTTATAAATCTAAGCCTTGGGAATAGTTTATTTATAATTCTGGATAAAGCTCTTTCCTTCAAGAATGTTAAAGTCCTAATGATTACCATCTGTGATAAATTCCTGTAATGGAAACTCAGAGTTGGGATTTACTGTACTACATATTCTGCCCTTTGTTCCTAGACAGGCCAAGTCAGACAAAGAGGCTCAAAAGATTCATTTCCTCTGAAGATGAAGGAGAATTCTGATCCTGAAGATGGAGTTGCTGGTGCCTGGGGTCAATCCCCATATGGCTTCAGATTTCCCTGAGGGCTGGCCATCCACAGCTCCCTCCCTGGGGTGTGGCTGGGGGTGCTGCAGTAGAGAGAGGAGGGATGCTAATTCACAGGACTCTTTACTGTTTCACACACTGTAATGTTAATATTTTTATCAGAGGCTATTTTGTCCAGAGACAAAATCAGGAGTTCCCAGCCTTCTTCTACCAGTACATTGGTTCATAACCCAGATTAGGATCCCCAGATGTCTTCAAGAAAGTGTGAAAGGATTCCACAGAATAAAAGATGTTCCCTCACATCTATCTGTCAGCTGTGGAGGTGGGGGATGGGAGCGAGGTGGGAGAAAGACCTACTTAGGCCAGTCCCTCCAGCTGCCGTCATGGCCTCTTGACCAAAGCAACAGAAGGATGGGGTGGGGTGGGGAGGGAGAGAGGCAAGAAGCCCCTTTCCTGTGGTCAGTAGTAGTCCAGGGGCACTCATGTGTCTCCTGCTCCAGAGCACTAGGCTATGGTTCATTAGGTACCCCAGCCCATTAGAGCTGAGCACAGCAGCCCAGAGCTCTTAATAAGCAGCCAAGACTGGGTGGGGGGCAGCTCACTGTTTCCTCCATGCCCCCACTGCATGACATGGGGTGGGGATAATAATGTCGCCTGCCACTTAGAGTCATTATGAGGATTAACTTAATCAATGTTGATGAAGGCCTTGGAACAGTACCTAGCACATGGAGTTTGTAAATGAAATGGAGTCTAGATGGAGAAACAGATGCTCAGACATAATAATGACCTTGTCTAGGGTAGGAAGGCCAGTTGAAGGTAGGACCAGGTTTTCTGACTCCTAGTTTAGTGCCTTCTAAGTGAGTGGCAGCCTAGAGCCTCCACAGTGCGCACCTGAATGTAGCCCTGAATAAGGGACCAGAGCCGTCCCAGAGCCCACTGTCTTATGTCCTCTTTCTACCTTCCCATGGCACGAAACTCCTGTAACTGATTCTTATAGGACCTCCCACCATGCTTTGCACACACAGTTGACTGATGATGCATCTACACATATTTATCGTCCTGAAGAAAGGTGCAGACTTGGCATAAACAAATCCCTGGGGTCAGTTACAGTAAGATGCAATTAGGACTTCCGGGAGGGGTGTGGCTACAAATTAAGTTCTTAAAACCTGGAACCGGAGGAGCCAACACAAACACTGTAACACTTAGACCATATAATTGGCCTAAAGATCAGTTTACACGACATCATTTTTTGCTTGTGAGAGGATAATAGAAAGGCCAGATGTTCTCAGTGTCATATATGCCAGCAAATCTGCACCAGTGTTTGCTTAAAAGGTTGCTAGGACGACTGGAGTTCTCAGTTCATACCCTGGTCGTTGTAACCCAGTTAAATTCTTTGCAGGATTGTTTTTGGGAGGCTTGATTTGGATCCAATGTTTGGCTTTGACCTCAGTTTACCTCGGCTTGCTCATTTACAAAGTACGAGTGCCAATTATTTTCACACATTAGCAACAAAATACTCTGGTTAAATTCTAAGAAGAAAATGCAGTAATATCTCCTGCTAAGTGGTGTCTTAGCAGGATGTTAGGTGGCTTTTCTCCTACGCTAGAAAGTGCCATTTTGATTTGACTGATGAGAGGATTATTAGAAATGTCTAGGCACATCATTTTTACTCATTATTTTCACTGTACAGAAAGGAGACTGAGGGCACGGGCTTATTTAAATATGGCGCCCAAGATGATAGAGTGGTAAATGGTAGAAGTGGGATTAAAACCAGCTCTGCTTGCCTTAGGCACTTATCCTTTTTTCCTCTATTATCCTGAATATCGACTAAAAATGTAAATATTTTCCTGACTCACTTGTAGATGGTATCATACAGTGTAGCTCTTGGCCGCAATCCATCAGCTTTTGATGTAGCTGTCAAGAGATCTTTCCAGAACACAAGTATGGTCAATTCAACGCCTAGCTCAAAATCCTTCAGTGGCTCCCTGTTATCTTTAGAATAAAATCTAAATAACTATGATGGCATATGCAGCTCTTTATGATTTGGTCCTTGCTTACATATTTCAATTAATTTTTTGTTTTTTTTTATTGCAGATGTCCAACTTGGCCCACCTGAAGCCCTCTGCAAAAATTTGTTCAATCAAAGAAGATAACGTGCCATCTGGTATTCTTCTCTGTCGACATTGTTGCCCAACTGGTGGGTGAGTATCTCTGAGGTGGCCTCTGGGTCTTCTCCTCTGGAGATGTTTTATAAATTTATTTAATATTTATTATTTATTTATTAAATTTAAGTTGGTGCTCAACAAGTACTGTTTATATCCCCAAGGGTTTCTGAGGTGGAGCAAGCCTTCTTAGAAAGCTCAGATTCTTCCCTGCAAGTTTAGGTTCTCAAAGGATCGAAGGCCCATGAGCTTGCAGTTATGAACTTAGGTCTCCTCAGTCATGCCCTCATGGTCTCGTTGGGCTATCTTCTAGGCTCTTGGGGAAGGGGTGCCACGAATGCTATGTGTTCCCCTTGATTTCCACACTAGAAATGTTGACATGTTGCCTCTAAGAATACTTTTTTTGGGTTACTTTTGATTGATTTGTCTGATGAAACCGTTTTTCAACAAAACTCTTTATCTTAGTTGGAGGTGACACATTCTGAACAATCATGGCCTAGTCATGAGAGATGAAAGATCTCGTTGACTGGGTTCTGCCTTCTTCTTAGCTTTGAACCATACACACTGATGGTCCATGGAGGAGAGAAACAGGAAACTGGTGGTGTGGGGCTGTCTTCTGCTCTGTGGGTCAGGGCTGGGAGGCAGAGTTCTACCACCAGTTCTACAACTCACACACTCATTATAAAACCTTGAGTAAGTCCCTTTCTCTCTATGGGCCTAAGTGTCTTCATATATAAAATAAAGTTCTTGCACTAGCTTGACGATATCCATGGGGCCTTTCAGCCCTGATATTTTATAGGTCCATCAAAATTTTAGTTGCTTTTGAGACTTTTGCTCAGATACTGTAATCTGAATTCTCTGGGGACAGCCAGTTTGCAAGTCTTTTTATACTACTGAATTTGGCTAACTCTTCGTATTGCATAGTTTTGGGTTCATCATTAGATTTATAAAATATTAAGAAGTTGAAAATTCAAAACTGGACTCTCCATCTTCTGTTCTTTGATTACTGTGGTAAGAACTCAAGCTTGCCTCTGAGTCCTGCATTTGGGTCTGTGGCATGACAGCGGAGATATGAGAAGAGCTGTGGGCTGATTGTGTGCAAAAGACTTGCCAGTGGTGAGCTCATGTGTGCTGAGTGTTATAAAACATCTGTTTGGGTATCAGGCACACTCATTGGAGAGGGAGCTGACTTTTGGAGATGGTTAAAAATATGCTATGGCTCCCAGAGATTAAACCAAATAGTTTCCTATGAACAGAGGTCACTTAAGGAAATTGGATTTCACAGGAAGAAGACTAAAATAGTCAGATGGAAAAAGTGTAACATGTATGCCAAGTTTCTTCTGACAAATACCTTTTCTCTTTAGCTCGGTTCTTCTATTGATTGTCCTGTTTGGAGGTATTTTTCAAGTTACAAATGGATGGGGTTTTTAAGGTTTGTTTCAAGTCAGTTGTTTAGCATTAGCATAGTTTTGCACTTAAGTCACTCTTGTATATGGGGGTTGGTTCTTAGGCTAGACCACAAAAGCTCACTGGGGTATTGAAAGCAATTGACGTAATCCTGCTGAAGTTGGTGCTTTAGTGATAAATGAGACACATGAGTAATGAATGGATGGAGGGCTGGATTAGGTGACTTAATAGTGCTTCCTATCCCATGTATGTTTCTCTCCATTCATTATGTGTACATTCAGTCTTTTGACAAATGGTTTTTGAGTGTCAGCTATGTTCTGGACACCTTACAAGGTGCTGAATTCAGTGAGGAGCAGCCAAAAACAGCCCCTGCTCTCTTGAAAAATAGGAGAGAGAGGAGGAGAGATATCAGTCAGGAGGAGGAGAGAGATATCAGTCAATTAATCCCATAAACGTCCCATAACAACTATATTTGTGTTCCATTACCCTGGCCTTGACCATAGTTGATTGGACCACAGGTAGGCACCTAACCTGAGCTAGGCCACTCAGATTCTCTCTTCTCTGAATTTGGAATTACAACTAAGTTACTAACTGAGGCAGTCAGAAAAAGAGTTCTGATTCTATCTCTAAAAGATTTTTCATATCCATTCACTCCTTCTTACCCTTACCGTCACTCAGTCTTCTATAACTTGGGCCAGTAAGTAAACTGGCTTTCCTGTTTTCAGCCTTTCTCTTTTCCAGTTACGTTTTGGTTCCCAGATGAAATTTATACACCTACACATATAAACGAAAATCTGTACATACATACATACATATATATGTGGATGTTTGTACACATATATAAGAGGTATATATGCATATATTTGTAAAATTTTATATACACATAGACACACATTCAAAGTTGACTTACTGCTTAAACTCTTCAATGCCTCCCCACCTTCTGTAGGAAAATACCCAAGTGCCTCAGCATGCACAAGCCCCTACTCCTTTTGTTTCTTTCTGCCATCCCATTTCCTTCTCTTTCTTTGAACCCTACACTTCAGCATTGGTCCATTTTTGAAAGGAAACCCTTGTACTCTGGCTCTTTGTTTGACAGCATTCATTCATAGGCCCACTTCCATGACAGGGACAAAATGGCATAGAGATACCTGTCTTGCTTCTTTCCCCTTTCCCAGAGCTGGAGCTGGGGGTAACAAGAAGGGTGTGCTGTGAGTGGTGGTGGTAGAGTCCTTCTTGACTGCCTTCCCTCCACCTCAAACTTGCCCTTCCCATAAATCTCACACAGCAGCCTGCCTTTTATGTGCTGTTCATGTGAAAGGATCCAAGGTCAACACTTTCAGTTTTTTGATTCATTTAGCTGACACACGTGCTGGCATGCTTTCCATAATAACTTCTTTGGAGGCCAAAACTGAGGGTAAGATGAAAGCAGAAAGGAAATATTTGGTAATAAGAGGAAACTAGGAAAATGAAGGGGCAGAAATAAAAATGGGACAGGTGCAGGCATAGGACTTCTGAAGGATTACTACCAAGATATGACTTATTTAAGAATAAAATTCAGGGGACGCCTGGGTGGCTCAGTTGGTTGAGCGGCTGCCTTCGGCTCAGGTCATGATCCCAGCGTCCACATCGGGCTCCTTGCTCGGCAGGGAGCCTGCTTCTCCCTCTGCCTCTGCCTGCCACTCTGTCTGCCTGTGCTCGCTTGCTCTCTCTCCCTCTGTCTCTGACAAATAAATAAATTAAAAAAAAAATCTAAAAAAAAAAAAAAGAATAAAATTCAGGGTGCCTGGGTGGCTCTGTTGGTTAAGCATCTGCCTTTGGCTCAGGTCATGATCCTGGGGTCCTGGGATTGAGCCCCCCGTGTTTGGCTCCCTCTCCAGCAGGAGTCTGCTTTTCTCTTTCCTTCTGACCCTCCCCCCACTCAGGCTCTCTCTCTCAATTAATAAATAAAATCTTTTTTAAAAATTAAAATTCCCTTTTTTCCATCTGATTACAAAGTTCTACATTCTTTGTGGAAAATTTGGAAAATATACAAAGGAACGAAAAAGAAGAGAAGAAGAGAAGGATTTTAAGTTCTAACCCTTAGAGCATTACCATATTGTGCTTATTCTTTCAGACCACACACACACACACACACACACACAGTGGTGCATGAATTTATAAAAATGGGAATAGTTCTGTACAAAAGTTTTTAAATGATATGCTGTGACCATTTCTTCCCTGCCAATTTCGATATGATTTGCAATGATTGCATAATTGTCTATCACATGGAAGCACCAAATGCAGTTATTAAATTCTTTTTTTAAAAAGATTTTATTTATTTATTTGACAGACAGAGATCACAAGTAGGCAGAGAGGCAGGCAGAGAGAGAGGAGGAAGCAGGCTTCCTGCTGAGCAGAGAGCCCGATGATGCCTGGCTCCATCTCAGGACCCTGGGATCATGACCTGAGCGGAAGGCAGAGGCTTTAAAATACTGAGCCACCCAGGCGCCCCGCAGTTATTAAATTCTTTATTGGGCATTAAGAGTCCATCTAACTTCTGATCTTCCCTAATAGGTCTTCAATAAACTTCTGATCTTCCCTAACAGGTCTTCAATAAACTTCTGGGAAGTTCTAGAATCAGTGGTTAATCTTTAACTTGGGATTTCTGTATCCAACTTCCTATGTGAAATTGGCCACCTTTCTTTTGTTGTGTGTTATTTTTGTCTTCAAGATTTTGTTAACTTTATGAAAGAAATGGGGAAGATTTTCATTTCTTAATATATTCTATATTTTTGAAATAGCAAAGGAGTTATTTGTTCATTGAAAGCATGAGAAAATTCTCTCTAAATCTTTGCAGAGATGCTGTTTTTCTAGAATGCAGTTCTTGGATGACCTTAAAAGTTTTTGCCACAGGTATTGATCTATTCAGGTTTTGTACTGTTTGTGAGTTCATTTCCATAATGTATCCTTTCTTAGAAAACCATTCATTTTATCAAGATTTTTTAAGCATTGTGTAGGTTTGTGCTT
Source organism: Mellivora capensis (assembly GCA_004024625.1). Lineage (NCBI taxonomy): Eukaryota > Metazoa > Chordata > Mammalia > Carnivora > Mustelidae > Mellivora > Mellivora capensis. The sequence continues at coordinate 52,244 of PISX010009462.1, forward strand.
GGCACAAAGGAAATTCTCACAGTTAATTCTATTTGTGGTGATATCTCTTTTGTAATCATTAACATTATAGATATTTGCACATTTTGACTTTTTTTGACTTTTAAAGATTTGCCAATGATATTAGCATTTCCCAAAAATCTTGAGACTTATTTCTCAGTTCTACTGATTTTGCTTTATTTTCATTAATTTGTCCTTATATTCATTCCTTGTTTATGCTTTCTGTAGATTTGTTTCATATTCTTTTCTAAGTTTTAACTGAATACTTAGCTCATTTATTTTTATTTTTCTTGTTTAATAATAAAAAAAATTTAAGGCTATGAGTTTTCCAAACCTCTAAGTTTTTACTGTGGTGTTCTAATTGTCATTATTTTCTAAAATCCCATATTTGTAGTTTTGATTTCCTCTTAGACTCAACAGTAATTTATGAGTGTTTTAAAACTTCTAGATGTTTTTAAAAAAAGTTTAATCCCTTATTAATTTCCAGCTTTTTCCTTTCTTTTCCTTTTTTTTGTGGCCTATAAAAATACTCTCTCTCTTTTTTCAGGTTTTCTTTCTTGCCTAAGTTATAGTTAATTTTTACAAGTTTTAAAAGTAATGTGAATTCTCAATTTGATGGCTGCATTGTTAGAGAAATATTAACTAGTCGTTTTTTATTAGAGCAAAGCCTCTATATTGCTTGTTTGTTTAATCTGCTTGCTCTGCTGAGGTCTAAGGGTGGTGTGGGCTTATTAAGTATCCCCCCTTGATATTTTAAACAATTATATTCACTCAGATTTTACTTTGCTGCTTAGTCATTGGGCCACTCAAGAACAGTAGGGTCTCCCTCAGAATAGTCGAGGTAGAGAGAATTTCTTTTGTTCTTTTTTTTTTTTTTTTTTTTAAGATTTTACTTATTTATTTGACAGAAGGAGAGAGAGCTCACAATTAGGCAGAGAGGCAGGCAGGGGTGGGGAAGCAGCCTCCCTGCTGAGCAGAGAGCCCAGTGAGGGCCTCGATCCCAGAACCCTAAGATCAGGACCTGAGCCAAAGGCGGAGGCTTAGCCCACTGAGCTGCCCAAATTTCTTTTGTTCTAAAAAAATTCTCTCTCCTGGCTTGGTGGTAGCTTGTCTGGAAAGATGTCTGGTATTAATTCCTTCTCTCCTGTGTGCAGAGGCCACACCCCCATGGGGAGGAGGAGTCTATTTCTCCACCCCTCCATGCTGGGTTGGAATAATGGAATCTGATGAAAGTGATGTTGTGCTTTGAGCCAGACATTAAGACACCTGTAACTTTCTGCTTCCTGGTTTTGAGGCCCTGAGCCTCCATGTAAGAAGTCCAGGCTACTCCATGGTCCTCTGCCCTACTCTCCTCTACTCCATGTGGAGGATGGTGGAGGACAGACAAGTGAGGGAAGCAACCTTCTTGAATGTCTAGCCCGTTCAACCTCCTGATGACGCCAGCCCTAGCCACTCTCTGACGGCAACTTCATCAGAGATGCCAAGTGAGGATTATACAGCTGATCCTGGTCAACCCACAGAACTGTACGAGAAAACAGCAAACTGTTGTTCAAAGCCACTGTGTTTTGGAGTGGTTTGTTATGGAGCAATACTGAAATGAGCAGCAACTCATCTCTTTGTCTGGGCAGGTCATTCCTGGTTTGTAGAGCTGAAAATGGTGGTGGTTGTAGGTTTCCCCTGTTTTTTTGGATTCTTAACTTGGTACCCTTCCCAAAGTTGTCTGGTAAAGATTCAGATCTGTGCTCTACTTATTGCCTACTTGGCTAGAATTTCACATCACTAGAATCCAAGGGCCTCCTGGAAAAAAATGAGATCCCTGGATGAGACAAAGATATGACCCCAAAGGCAACCATCACACATTTCCCTTTCTGTTTCTTGGTATCATCCTGCACTACTAATTATGAAATGTAGGCTGTTGTGATGATGAGCAAAGGCCAAATTGGGAGAGAACTGGGAAAGATGTTGCAATAATGAGAAGATAATGCCTGTTTACACACTTGCAAGCCTCCTCGTGTGAGTTGGGCCCGAGACACACTCTCACCTCTGCCCAGGCTGCCAGTGGGTAGCTCCCAGCTGGAAAGTCTGCCCTGATTCTGCAGTCAAGTTTAACACGTGTGTTCAAATTGCCGTTCTGACACGGCAGTCTTTTAAAGTTTGGCAAACCAGTGCAGGCAACAAAGAAATCCACACGGTGCCATAACAAATTGTTTTACCAATGAACCTTCACGTTCTGATGCTTAAATACCCTCTTTCAAGTCTCACCATTATATAGAAAACCATGGCATGGTTGTCTCCCTCTGTCTAGTTCTGAGAAATTAAAAAAAAATACAAAATAGAATTCGAGAAAGGAGATCTAGGAAGAGAACGATCAGGTGGCCACAGTGCTGTTAGTGGGGACCGGCTCTAAAAATTCAGACTGAATTTTGAGATAGCAAGGTGAAGCCATAAGTGGAAATACCACAGAAAGTATACCTTAGAGGTGGAATTAGTTGAAAGTATTTGTTGGCTTAAGAGGAAGTAGGTCTGAAAGGTCTGATCCAGGGTAGCATACTATAATGTTTCTTAATTTCGCTTTTAAGGAAAACCAGCCATGGGTGTTGACCACCCCCTCTTCCTTGAGGGCATCAAGTCCACTGTATGCATCAGGGATCCTGCTAAGCTGTGTGGTTTTAGAGTCTGGTTTTACTCGACATTTTGGATGAGTCTCAGCTATAATGGTGCTTTAATCTACATTTTTTAAGATTTAAGAAAAAAACTGTGGCCGGGTCCTGCTGAGTGAGTGGAAGTCTGACCCAGGATGAACTGATTTTCTTCTGAAGCTTCTCTCCCGGTTAACAATCTTGAGAACATTTTCACAGCCCTGTCCATGTCCTCAGTTAAGTGGTTCTCACTACTTAGAAAGGTCATTAATATAATCGTTATTTTATTTATGTTGAGGTATTTGCCTTAAAAAAGTGGTGCCAGAAGATAAGCTGACAGTGATGGCTTGGCCTGCAGCATTATTTAGCTTGGCTGTCAAAATGTGAAATCATGAAATTACTTATTCCTCTGTTGCATAGCTCCAGCCTCATCTTGCTCTGTTTAAGGAAGCTCATGCATGAAGGTTTGCTTTCTTCTTTGGTAGTGTGAGGAATCTCGCATTTAGAATGAATTCTTTTCCTCTGCCTGGTAGCAGCCAAAGTGCCCTCCCCAGACTGGGAATATTGATTTCACAAGAGAACAATACTTTACGATGACAATATTGTGTTGGCGGGTGGCATCCTAAATGTGTATGTGTTCCCTAGGTTCTCAGTGCCTCCCCCATGTACCATCTTCCTATCCATGACCCTGTCTGAAAGGGCCAGCTCCCTATCTGTGGGACCCGTGCTTGTGACAAAGCGAAGAGTTTCATGCTGATCACCTCTATCTTTCACTGAGTGCGTCCACTGTGCCAGGCTGCATACTAGTTCTTTTATAGACATCGTCTTATTTTGCACTCTTCATAACACGAGTGGTTAGTATTAGCGCCCTGATTCAAAAGTGGAGAAACAGGCTTGGAACAGAAAGGAATTTGCCCAGGGTCTTTCTGCCAGCAAATGACAGAATAGAGATTTGAATCCAGATCTGTCTGACTCTCAACTCTTCCTCCCTCCCTTCCTTCCTTCCGTCCATCCGTCTGTCCTTCCTTCCTTCCTTTTTCTTTCTTAAGATTATTTGTTTGTTTATTTATTTATTTGAGAGGGAGAGAGAGAGAGTGTGTGTGAGAGAGCATGAGAAGAGTGGGGAGGAACAGAGGAAGAGGGAGAATCCCCACTGAGCAGGGAGCCCGACTTGGGGTTTGATCTTAGGATACTGGGATCATGACCTGAGCCGAAGGCAGACCCTTAACCAATGGAGCCATCCAGGTGCCCCTCTCAACTCTTTCTTCTGAACAACATGTGCTTGTAGACTGGGCTGAATCTAGGGCAAATGGATCAAGAGGTATAGCTCCTTCGTAGAGTTGGCCACCAGGAATATTGTACATTTGAGGATTTGCTTTGGGTTCCAGTACATCCCTGCTGCCACCATTCTCTTCTAGCTTTCTATGTCTCTACTTGTTCCTTCCTTGGAATGTCAGTGCCCTCAGCTGCCCTTTCTGGAGAAGGGTCCCATCTCCCTGGTCTTTCTTCCAATCAAAACTTCCTTGTCCTGTGTGCCTCCCCTTTCAGTCCTTCTCGGTGCTTTCTATATGAACTATCTCTAATCTGATCCATGTGCTGGGTCCACTATGAAGGCTTATTCCTCAACATGTACTTAACACTTTCCATGGACACAAATGTAAACTATAACAGAGTTATAATTATGTATATAATAATATGGCTAATTATATTCCATATCCATGTTCACGTTCTTCCTTCAGAAGGAGAACTGCTGAATTTCACTGGGCATGGGAATATCTCCCATTCACTACATTTCCCAGCCTCCCTTGCATAAATCAGTTAAAGAGGTGGTGAATGCTGCTGAAAGACCTGACCCACTGTGGTGTGTGAATTTGGAGATGGGGGTGGCCTCCTTTGCATTGAGGTGTGGCGATGTAACCTATATTCCGACCGGTTGGATGTGAGCAGAGGTGATGCGTACAAATTCTAGACTGTGCCTTAAGAGGAGGGGGCATACCCTCCCCTTTTCCTTTTCTGGACTCTGCAGATGAGAGTCACACTTAGGGATGAAGAAACATGAGAGGAAGCCTAGGTGCCTGAGAGCATGAAGCCACCATCCTGACCCTGGACAGCTTCTCCCCAGAGGGGAGGAAAAGGGTTCTATCCTGTTTAAACCTGTATTATTTGAGACTTTTCTAGATCAGCTGAACCTCTAACCTAAATTATATTACTCCTAAAAGGTACCCCCTGAAAACAGTGTGTAATTCTGAAGGAGTTGCCCCAGTACTGGTCATCTGGGGCGCTGTTCTGGTGATCTTCCGGGAGCAGGCTAGGCTTTGGCGTGCCTCTTAAATTTTGACCGGGTAGTTGGGTACCTGCTCCAAATTGACATAGGCTGATCTCTACCCCGCTGGCTCAGAGGAGCCCCCTCAATTTTCCGGGACTCATGTGCTCTTCAGGTAGGGGCTGGTATGTTCCTGCCAGAATGCCTCTCAAATTGAAACCAAAGGAAGACAGTAGTCGAAACCCTAAAATATCGTGGCTGATGTTTGCGATCAGCCAGACACAGAAATGGAAAATTTATAGCACTGAAAATCTGGGTTTCATTTAGGGGTAAAAAGCATTAATTTTAAGTTATCCAACCTCAAAATTGGTTTCAGGCCTCCGCTGGGACCCAATATTCTTCCTAATTACGAGACCATGTAAAGTTGGATCCGAAATGAGACCAGGACGCAGTATCAAAATGCCTCCTTTCCATTTTGGAAACACCTCACGAATTCAGGCTGCACTAAAGAAATATTTGCGATAATTCTCCCCAGGCTGGGCTGAGCCTGTGTTCTGTAGGGTCTGAAAGAAGTGGTTTGTTAGACTGATATTTAGTGAGAGTGTAGAGGGATCTTAAAGGAATGAAGAAGTAGACCCTGCTTCTCAGGAACATGGGGCAACTTTTGTCAAATGGTTGTGTTAAGCCCTGGGAATGTTATGATCCTATTTGTGTCCCATGAACAAGCTTAAAAGCCTATCGAATGGGCACAAGGTGCTCATTGTTATAACTTTGACAGCCATGACTTATCCAAGCCCTATCTGTGTTATTATGAAACCTCACCACAATTTTGGAAGGTGGGTATTACTATCCCCATTTCATAGACAAAGAAATGGGGGCTCTTGAAGGCTGAGCCCAGAGCCATACAAATAGTGAATGGAAGAGATAGGATTCAATCTGGATTGGTCTGACTCTGAGACTTGCATGCTTTCCCCTCAATGCTGCTGCCTCTGCACTGTGTCCCTTGGTATTTCCCCAGCCTCTAGGTTACCGATTGTGTGTGTGTGTGTGTGTGTGTGTGTGTGTGCCTGGAAGGGTGTCTCCTAGCTGGGTCCCTGGCCTGCTCACAGCAATCAGCTCTGAAGTGAATTCAGGCAGAGAACCCAAATAAACCCTGTAAATCCAGACAGTCCAGAGGAAAGAAAGGTGACCTCATGCTGAGTAAGACCCATCTTTGTTCTGTCTCCAAAGACCCTGCAGTGTGTGTGTGTGTGGGGGGGGGGGGTGCTAGTGGTTTGGCCTTACTCCCCCTTCTGCTGCCATGCTTACCACCTCCTCCCAGTTCACTGAGGAAGAGGATTCTTGAGGCTGAGAGATGTGGCTGGGACTGAGGCAGAGGAATGCAGTGGTGAGGCAGTATGGAGACACACTACCGTTCTCCATGGCTTATCTGCTTTTCTGGGAGCTTCAGCCACGAAGTGATAAAATAAGGAGTAAGCACAAAGCCCAACAGCAGTTGCAATATTCCTTGTCTTCCTTTTGGCCATCGTGATTTCTACCTGGTCCTTCCATGTTTTCCAGCCTTCTTTCTTTGAAGGCTGGGACTTTGTCATATTATTTGATCTGAAAGAAGCTTCTGGAATAGCATCAGACACTTGTTAGGTGTTCGATAAATAAGCTGTCTGATGGGGTTACGGACCACATTGCAAATTTGGAGAGGGAGCTGAGGCCTGCATTGTTAATTTCTCTCAACTCATTATTCTTTCTCAGCTCATCTATCTCTCCCAGCCTCTCCCTTTTGCTTTCCCCTTCTGTGACTCGGATAGCCCTGGGAGTGTGCTGAAGAGAACTCCAAAACCTGTCTGCCTTGAGACATCCTCTATCTACCCTCAACCCCAGACATGTCCAACCTACCACTGGGTCTGCCTTTCTCAACATTAGGTGTTCTCTGTGGACATCTCATGAGATCCCTCTTGAAATGCCAATATGTTACCTGGGAGGGATACACCTTCAATGCTGGAACGTAGTGCAATGATCTGTCCTTTTGAGGCCATGGAAAGGGTACTCAGGATCATTAAATCTAGGGGTGGTATAGAAGGAACACAGTGGATGGGAATGGGGGGAGGCAAAGGCTGAACATGTGCAGCAGAGCACTTAAAGAGAAGGTTAGCCTAGAAGCTCATCCACCTCATCTGGGAAAATCACAGACAAAGGAGGGAAGGTGGCACCAAAGAGCTGTCTGTGCTTCTTTTGGACCTAGAGCTTACCTTCCCAACTTTGTTTAAAGACCCAAGAGAGACTGGTTTAATCTCCAAGGAGAGTTCTGTTCATGTGTCAGTCACACGGTATAATGTGGACTAGTCACAAAGTTGTTAACATTTTAGGAAGACTTTCACAAAGGGTATTAGGGTTGAACTCCTCTGTCCCTTGTATCATTTTTCAGAGGAAAATGCCACTTTCAAAGTTGTCAGAGCTATATGTTTTGGAAAGGAAGAGCAGGATCTGAACCAAGAGGTGCATGCGTCTGACAGTTGCTGTGGAGGACTGTGCCAAGACATCTGATGTTCTTTATGGTCTCATGAGGAGAGTACATAAATTAATGGTGGCGCCTTGTAGGCACTTTCTAGAAGCGTGGAATGCAAGTCCATTTTCTGAAACTTTGAAGCAGGGCATTTACTGACCTACATAGGCACCTTTTCACTCTTCATCCTCTTTCTCACCATCCAGGTGATTTCAGGGTCATTCCCTACTCCCTTCCAGTCAGCTGTTGTGCTGACTGATTCATTAGAGTAGACTACTAAATAGGCTCCCAGGGAAAAGACAGTTTTCTTGGGTTGTTTGTTCATTACTAGAGTTCATTGCTACTGTTACAGAGAATGACTATAATTTTGTAATGGGGACAGATGGGGACAATGACTGTTCTGTCACTCTGGAATTAACATCTGGGAAAACATCACTGTCCACTCAAAACTACAGAGAGAATACTGAACACTAGCTTTTTAAGCGCTCAATATTTTTCAGTTTTTAGGGTTCAGATCTTGGGCCAGAATGCCAGAAAACATGACCTCATCATACTCTGTCACTGTGTAAAGAAAAAAATTATGAACTAAATGAAGATTAAATTTCAGACCAAATCTCTGAGCCCAAAAACCTTGGGGGACCACTAGACAAACAGAGTGACAAGAAGATCGGAGGGTGAATTTTAATGATGATGACCTTGCAAATGAGTGTCCCTGAAGACCCGGGCCATGGAAGCAATGGTGATGCTGAGTGCTGGGGGTACTGGAAGCAGAGGTGACCACAGCAGAGAACCATGGTGTCCTGGTGTGACCAACCGCTCACATCTCCTCACTCTGATGTAATCAACTGGAACATTTTTCTACCCACTGGGGAGTCTAGCTCAGACCTCAGAGATCCAGCTCTACAATCATTTGAAGCTCACATCTGCTTCTTTCTCTTTTCTTAAGTTATCACTTTACTCACTAAATAAAAGCAATTAGGGGCACTAAAATCTTTATGGAAAAAAAGACAAAAGAAAACCCCAGGCTCACTATTCTAATGTGATGACTATTAATATTTGGGGGCTATACGTTTATTTATTTGTTCCCACATTTTACTGTTTTCACATTTCAGTAAATCCCCTAATTTTGCGTGATGCAACAAGAAACAAAGATGATCTTCATCTTCTTCCTCCTCTCTTTCTTCCCCTTCTTTTTCCTGTCCTTCTTCCCCTTCATCTTCTTCTTCTTCCTCCTTTCCTCCTCCTTCTTCTCCCCCTCTTCCTCTTCTTCTCCTTCTTCTTCTTTTAGATGGGAAACTGAGTCCAGGCAAAATTTAATTGACTCACTGACAGACTCTTCTGAATGAGCTGTCCTGGAATTAGAACTGAGACCTCACTGAATGTGTTTTACTTTATTTTTAGGTCCCCTTTTTACTCTCACTCACATTAAAAGTTGAATTATGATGTAGGAACAAGGTGGGACTTTATCTGGAGAGTTTAAAAGAAATAATCTTTCATTTGGGTACACGGGCTAAAAAGACGCCTGGACTCTGATATCTCCACATGTGAGATTTTACTGTATTCTACGTACATGATTGTATGGATACTTTTGGAAAAGTACCTTAAGTACGTCTCAATGGGAAGTGACTATTGTGGGAAGAGAGTTTACTGGTTTTGGGTCTTCTATAATTGGGGAGTCTCTTTATAGCTCTTAGTCAACAAGTAGCTGTTATAAACATGTAGTGTCATTTAAGAGCTCCCCACTGTTCTTTCCCTGGTGGTTCCACTTCTCAGTGTATAAATGAATAGATACTGTTTAAGTCTTTTCTGTGGCATTCTATCCATCTTCTCTATTCCTTGAATGACATTTTATTTAATAGATTTTCATTTTGTTATGACAGTTCATTTAAGCTGTATTCCCAGGACATACTAAATAAAATCACTTGTATTTGAAGTAATGATGTTCTCTTTAAGAGTCTCCAACAAATTTGGTACAGGGGAGAGGAATCATTAGAGTGTAAGGACCTCCAGGGGTCCAGTGCGCCATCTTTCAGTTTTATGGTTAGCCAGGATCAGCCCCCTGCAGTCTCTGCTCAGCAAGAAGAAAACAGACCCTGTCTTTACCATCCATCAGAGGGGAGTCAACTGCTTACAATATAAATTCATTCTAAGCAGTACATTCAATGGAAGCTGAGGCATGTTGAAAAGTTGTTTTAAAAAAGCAAAGAACCGAAACACAGACTTGCTTTAAGAGCAATTATTATAATTTGTAAATATGATATAATTCAAGGAGGACTTTTCTGTTGTATATACAGCAAAATTACAACAGTAATTTTCCTAGCATCTCAGACCTAGAGATTTCAGACCCAATGACTTGTTGCTCCTTCATCACGGGGAAAACTCCCCTTCCGTTGTCTGTTTACCTACATGGAGGCATTACTCATCATTCCAGGCACCAGTGGTAAGACTTGGTAGATGAAGAAACCCAGTTTCGGGGAACCATACTACAATAGCAAAGTTTAATTTTGCCTCAGAAATTCAAAGTCCTGTGCAGCCTTGTCTAAGGATACCTCAGCCCTTCCTGAGGAGGAGGGAGCAGGAGTCATCACTCTCTCACATGGCTGGAAAACCTGAGCCACGACAAGGAGGGTTAAGGCACAGGTCCAAGGTTTCTTTGCAGCCATGAGACTGTCTTGGCTCTCTTCATGGACATTTCTGTTAAATAGCTTTGCCTTTTCGACAGGTGGGACCATCAACAAGATAAATGTTAACCAAAACAGACTTCAGGTTAGTTGGCCTCCCATTTCTTTAAATCATGGCTCTAATGCTGAAAATTTATTAAGATGCACCATGTAGAGTTTGGGACAGTTTATCTCCAATTTCCTCACAGAGTACTACTTCAGATTTCAGTAGCTAAAAGCCCGTTCAAAAAATACACAGAAAAGATAGCTTTTGGACCAGCTTCTGTTGGGGGAGGTGGCTGTGGCTAAGTTCAGCTCCTGCCTCAGATGGACAACAGGGTCCACGAGCACTTTCCACCACAGGTACTAACAACTCCTGGCGGTGAGGGGAGGCTGATGCTTGGGAGAATGGAGTCAGGGTGCTGAAGAGACCTGGAGAAGCTGGAACCAGAGGTTAAATTAAACAAGACTACTTCTTACTTAGGGTTAAAAGCCAGATCTACCACTTAAGTAAAGCAAATTGATACTGTGAAGAGGGACTCCCAAGCCTTCACTTTCAGAGGGTGAAGAAGAACTAGGGGTTTTGGACGGTATGGTCAACATGAGGCTGCTGTGTGATTGCCCAAGGAAATCAAACAGATTCTCAGACCACAGTGGGAAGCCAGCACCCCTCCCTCTGGTGACCAACCTGCTTTATTTTGCTCTGTGGTGATGAGATTGCACCTGCTGGGAAACTGGGGGCTCCATCTGTCAAGAAGGCAAGTTGAACAAACTGAGAAGATTCCCAAGAGAGCTTCTTTTTTTTTTTTCTCCCCCCCCTTTTTTTTTTTTCCAAGAGAGCTTCTTGATCATAAGCATCACCTGGGCTCCTTGTTAAAAACACAGATGCCAAAACCTGACCCTGGACCTACTGAGTAAGAATCACCAAGGGAATCTGTCATCTCAGTGTAGTCTGAAAGTAGTCAGAAAGTCCTGTGATATGTGAAGATGATGAATTTGTTAAGTATAAGCACAGTGCCTGGCTCATGATAAAGGATTCAGTTATTAGCAATAAAAAATGGCAAATGAATAAAAGAACAAGATTGACCTTGCCAGGTAGTTAAGGGAGACTGATACCCTAATTTTCCTCAGTGTTGTGTGGCTTGTGGTGCGTGTGTGTGTGTGTGTGTGTGTGTGTGTGTTTTCTCCTGCTCATGGACACTGGGATGTTAACTAGGCTCCAGACCTTCCATCAAAGAGATTAGTCTTCTTTTGGAGAATTTCTGGTAGGTAGTTTGAGGAGATACATTTGCAGAGAAGTTTTCTGATCACAGCAGAGGCCTACAGCCCATTTTGCTTACACAAGCTCTGACTATACTTCAAATCTAACAGTGGAACTATGGGAATGCTGATAAAGAACCTAGGGACTTCTCAGTAAGAGGCAGGCTCTGGGAAAAGTAGCCCATCCCTGGTGGATGAGGAAGTTGTGGTCTTGGGCCTTCCTGGTTTAATTTTTTTAAGCATTAATTAAGTCCATGAAATGAAAACATAAACTTTGTACATTACAGCCATTAGCAGAACTAAAAATGGGTTTCCTGATGTCAAAATAGGGCAGCTGTTAAGGCTCCTGGCTTGTTTTAATTGGACTTGGGCCTTTTATACCAAGCTCCCTAGCCTTGGGAACCATTTATGTCCCTTCTGCCCCAAGAGCCCCCTCCCCAGTTAGGGGGTGAGTCTAGGTGGGCCCGAGGCTGGCTTTTTTGTTAGCCTTTCATTCCTGCTGTAAGCCAGGCTGGACTTCCCTGTTGGTGCTGGGTTCCTGACCATCGTAGTTTCGTTCCTGTTGTGATTTCTGACTCCTGCTCAAAGTTGGTCACAGTCAAGGCCGGAAGGACCACCCCTCCTAGTAGAGCTCCAGGCTCCCTTCCCAGCAGCTGCTGCTCCTAACCTATCCAGGCCACTTTCATGCCACCCCATGAGGAGGGCTGCTTCTCTTGGGCTTTCTAAGCAGTTTGAATCCATGACTATGACACATTGAATTGATTATTTTTTAGACTGACACACACAATGAAATCTTCCTTATTGACTTATCCTTAGTATGAAAACATAAATGGATACCCAACCCTCTTTTCTTTTTTCAGAACTGAAAATAAAACTTGAACATTCTCAGCTGTCATCTATTACTATCGCCTTTTGTTCAAGTACTTTCAGGATAAATGAGCTTTAGAAATTGACCCAGAAGGTCTCAAATCCACTGCAGCTGAGTCCTGCCAACTTAATTGCAATCAATAAAGGCATGGAGTGATTCTTCTGCAAGTTTCCCAGGAGGGCTGGGAGCATGGACCCATAAGAGCTTTTCTCTTTTGGATTGACATTTTTCTGAGGGGCCTACTGCCCTGTTCCTCGGTGTCTCCTTTAGAGTGCTCAAAGACACTGAATCCCTTGTACCAAATTCTCCAGGGGTGTTAGAGCCCCCTGAAGAATTTGTCCCTGAGATAATCTGTATGCTCTTCTGAGAAGCAGTTCCAGGAACCAGCCCAGGGCCAGTCTTCTAGGACTTCTGTCTGACCCGAACAGCAAATTCACAACCACATGACTAAACGGGGACAGACATTTTCATCATTTGTTCTCATATAGGTCTTTCCTGTATGCTTCTTAGTGCCTAGAAAAATGATGCGCATTGTAGAAATATGCCCCTATGAATATACCCATCCCACACAGGCCCTCCTTCTGGGCCCGATCCTTGCCTGGTTTCCATTCCTGACCTGCGATAAGGTCATTTTCTTCTGGTGACAATAAGGATATGGGCCAACCACTGCGCTAAGCACTTCATATAGGATACTGCCTTTAACCCTCCCACATTCTCGTGAGCTCATATTGCGGGTTTGGAGAGGGTAGGTAGCCAAAACCACACTGTACGTGGTAGAGCTGGATTTCAAAGCTAGCGTGCTTCATTGTGAAACCTGTTCTTAGGCTCACAGCTGAGCGATCCCAAGGCTTGAATTGGTGTGACCGATATAGAAACAATGACACTACCTTGAACTCTCCATACATTGTAGTCTTGCTACATGAAGAAGAACAAGGGAGCCATTTCTATGACCTGGCCATTGGCCAGCGGCAGGGGTGGGAAGCCCTGAGGCCCTGAGCACTTTTGGTGGGAACTGCTGACTGGTGAGAGGGACATCAGGCCTTGGCAGGAAGCTAGAACAGATTATTAAACAGATGGCTTATAAGTTCCAAAGACAGGAAATGGTGGTCATCCCTGTGAGCAAAGGTTTACAGAGAGCGAATCATGCCAAACCTCATTTTTTTTGCAAGTCCTACTCGATTCGTGGATGGGGGCTGACAGATGGAATTTCTCTGCATTTCAGCAAATCATTTCACACAATGCCTCACAGCACATTTAGAGAAAAGATGGACAGATGTGGGTTGGCTGTTTAGTTGCCATTTAGATGGTTCAGAAAAGGTCGAACAAACAGCAACCAGAGTGTTGATTAGTGTAGCAGTGACAATGGTCATTTGTTCTGAGGGCCAAACATAGGGTCAAGGATATAGCAAGTACTTAGTAAATATTTTTGGTTGTATTAAACTCCTGGGGAGGTCTTTAGTGGCCCCATGAAAGGGCTCTTTCTTTGGTTTAGCAAACATTTACAGAGTAGATGAGGAGTTTGGGAAGTGGAGGGAGCAAGAGGTCTGATTCTTGAAAAGGGAAGCAGAAGTTGGGTCCAGTACTATCCTTATGTTTTGGCTTCTGGAGCCCAGCCTTGCCGACATGGTAGTGGTCTGGGGCAAATACAGGTCTCTCACCATGTTAGGACACAATGTGTTTCCTGAGCATTGAGGCATTCTGAGGTGGAGAAAACGGTGGGAAAACTGTGTGTGAGTGTTTGGTTTCCTGTCCACTGCCTGTCCAGAACCAGATTGTCTCCCTTACCTGTTTTTCATATCTGGGCTTCTGGTAAGATTTTATTTAAAGATGGACTTCTCTTTTTGGCTAAAGAAATGGCTGAAAACTGCAGACTCTGATGCTAAGATTCCTGTTAGCTCTAAAAATTAAGTGGTTCTTTTTTTTTTTTTTTAAGATTTTATTTATTTATTTGACAGAGATCACAAGTAGGCAGCGAGGCAGAGAGAGAGAGGAGGAAGCAGGCTCCCTCCTGAGCAGACAGCCCTATGCGGGGCTCGATCCCAAGATACTGAGATCATGCCCGAGTGAACGCAGAGGCTTTAATCCACTGAGCCACCCAGGTGCCCCCAAATTAAGTGGTTCTTAAAAATAGTAGCATAGGAGGGAGTGTTAAAGGCAGTCTCCAAAAAACCATGGGCTCAATTTCCCATTTGCCTTTCCTCTCCTGGTCTTCAGTCTCCCTGGCAAATCTCTACAAGTGTCCCCACCTCAAGGCTGGCATCTCCTCTCTGGGGTGTTCCCTCCTAGCACCCTCTCAGGTCCCCAACAACTAGGTTCCTGGAAGTTCCTTGTAGCAAACTGCCTTCCTAAGTGTAAATGACTGATGGCTTCTGATTTGCTGGCGTGTTGTTAAAGAAGACTCAGGTGGCAGACAGGATCTCTAATTGATAGAGTTTGAGGCCATGTGACCATGTGAAGAATTTGAAGAAAGGAGGGAGAGATGCTTTGGGCCAGTGGAGCCAGCATGAATCTTGTTTGGAGAAATACAGGCTTTCATCAGGTTCGTTCATTCATCCAAGACTATTTTTTTAAAAAGATTTACTTTATTTGACAGAGAGAGATCACAAGTAGGCAGAGAGGCAGGCAGAGAGAGAGGAAGGGAAGCAGGCTCCCTGCTGAGCAGAAAGCCCGATGCGGGACTTGATCCCAGGACCCCGAGATCATGACCTGAGCTGAAGGCAGAGGCTTAGCCCACTTAGCCACCCAGGAGCCCTCCAAGACTATTTTTTAAATCATCTGCTACTGTTGGCTGGTGCTCTACCAGACACTGGGGGCAAATATTGAGTAAAAATAATTGTAGTCCCTATGCTCATAAAACTTAACAGTCTGGGGGCAGGTGGCCAACATTACTTAAAAGTTAATTTATTAATTCAACAATTATTCATTAAGTGCCTATTATATAGCAGCGAATCAACCAGATGAAGTTCATGTCCCTCTGGGGTTTATATTTAAATGAGTACATAATTAAAATCTGACATAAGTGTCCAATGCATGTTAAAAGAGAAGTTTTGACTAGGTTCTAAGGTGCAAGCAATTCTGATGAGGTAGCTAATCACCCAAAGCGTATTTCCAAGGCAACATCTGTAAACTGGCCCCATGATGCTTGGACCCCTCAGCCAGAGGAAAGATGTTAAAAAGGGCCAGGATGGGGAGGATTGGTAGGGATATTTCTTGGAGAGAGCTGCTGCTGTGCTGTGAGTCCCCAGCAGCCCTCCCACTAGGTAGAGGGGCATGGGTGGGAAGCAGGCGTCCATGGCTTTCCCCTCAAGCCTAGTGAGGTGAATGAGGTAGAACGCAGAGCTCTCGTGTCTGAGAAAGCTGGGGTAGCCTGTGACAAAGGGCAGAGACTGCTGCGGTAGGGTTGGCCTGGCCGCATGTGGTGTGTGTGTCTCTCCTGGAGCCGAGGCGGCCATGTGGAAGCAGGCCCACCTCCTGTCCAAGGCCATCGAGTGGGATAGAGGGACTTCAGCAGCAAGAGGATGGAAGCGACTGCCAGATGCAGAGGTTGGGCAAACACTGGGGATAAAGAGATGTCTGCCCATGTCAAGGAAATTGCAGGAGAGAGGATCCAGAAGGAAGCTCCAAAGAACATCCCATGGGAGAAACACGTGAGCATTAAAACTGTGCTGGGCCCAGAGAGGGCAAAGCCAGCTTATGGTCCCAGTTCAAGGAGGAGCTAGTTTTCCCTTACCTCTGCTCACCTATCCCTGCCTAGGAGATGTGAGAATGTGGCCAACAAGCTGGGGTGGAGGCTGGGAGGAGAAGAGCAAAGTGGAGAACCACAGAGACACCCACAGCCCTCCTCTTCATGGGGAGTCCGTACCAGCTGGGGGAGGAGGGAAGATTGAATGCTAAGTCAGGTTTGAGGGCTTGATTAATCTCAGATTGGACTTTCCAACTACTGAATTTAGAGTGTGTTTTTGATTGTCGACCCAACAGAAACCTAAGAGTAGGCCGAACAGTTATGGCGCTTGCCCAGTTTGTATCGGGTGGCTGGGGAAAAATCTCTCCAGGAGCAGAGTGTTCAAGGGGTGGAGGGAAACACAAAGCAAAGTCTTATTTTGATCATGTTGCAAATCTTATTGTTCCACTTACCAGGGTAGCAGGGCTCAGAAGGAGAGAATCCCAGTTATGTGCTGCTGGGAACAAGGAATTAATCTAATCCACAGGGCAGGGATGGCTTGCTTTCCCTGCACCTGGGCACTCCAGCATCCTTTTTCCTTCTTCATTCTCACAGCCCAGAAATGCTCTCTGGGACAAGGCTCTTATACACACTCAACTCTCTTTCTCCTCCATGACTGTCTATGAATTAGTGTGTGGAGACCGCTCTGGCTCTGGCCTGCCCCACTTGAGCCCCGCCTGATTGTGGGTCCTCTGGGGGCCAGCGGACGGACCAGAGGAACTGGCCTGACCACTTTCCCACGCCCCATGCTGGCCCACTGTGCTTAGGGTTCAGTGCCCCCACCCATGTCCCATGGCTGCTGGCACCTGGGCCATGGTCATCTGCTCACAACTTGTAAAAGTCAGAGGAAATGTTGACTGGAACCCAGGCCTCTTGGCGTTCAGGCTCTTTCCACAAACCACAATTTGGGAGACTGATTTAGGTGTTGCCTTGACACTCTGAAATGGAATTTATGCAGAAGCATAAAAGAAATATATCTGGGCATTTAACAGAGTGTTGGCGACAAGGTCTGATAACGCTGCCAAGCTATGCTTCCATAGGATGAGCTTTTCCAGGGCAGACCTCTGGCAAGGCCACTGGCCTTTGCAGATGGTAACAAAGTCAGTGGCTTTGTTACGACTTACCATACGACTTACCAAGAATGGGCTTTTTTGGAAGATGTCCATTTAACCTTATTTACAACATATGCCATCTTGTTTGGCATTTTCTACATACACAGGGGTAAAGAAGAGAATGTCTGGCTTAGGAAAAGAGGTTTGTTACATGGGTGGCCATTTCTGTGTGTGTTAGAAGCCTGAAGCAGACATGGGAATATTTCTTATGTCTCAGTCTCAGGCAGGTGGCCATTTGGCCAAGAGAGAGATCACACACTCTTTAGCCATGGGAAGCAGAGCTTAAAATGGTCTGGGTAATGAGTGTGCTGGGCTGCAAATTCAGTGGTTAAGCCCCAGTTCAAGCTGCTCTGCGGGTTTTAGGCTCTCTTGTGTAAAAGGAACGCACCGGCTTTAGTAGAAGCAATAGCTTCAGGTTATATAATTTTCCTTTGAAGGTTATTTGTTTGAATATTTAGTATTGTGTACTGTATACTGTACAATGTTCTTTATAGAAAAAACAAAGAAAGGGATATATACATTGTTTTCTTAATTGTGCAATTATATGCATAATAATAATAATTATTATTCTAGAACACAATTTGGTTAAGAGACCACTGTGGATGCCACGGCACCTCTGGTTCGAGCTGATGACCTACGAGTGGGCCCTGGCCTTCAGCAGAGTGGGCCAGGGGCCGGATCCATTCCCCTGGGTCACAGAAAGGGAACTTTATGGATCTTCTTTTCCCTGAAGTAGTCCCTCCGCCCTGCACTCACTGGAAGTGCGATGTCTAAGATCCTATGGAATTCTCTTTGTCTTTGTCACCTCTGTGCTCTTCTCTACTCTTCCTCTCCCTCCCTCTTCCCATCCTCCTCCTCCCTGACTTCTTTCCTTATGCCACTCCTCTTCCGCTAGCCCCTTCCTGCTTTTCCTCTTCTTTAATATCTAGCATGTGCAAGGTTCTAGAGATAGAAAGGGATAGAAACCAGTTATGAAATGCTGGATGAGTGGGACATGAAGCAATGTGATGACGGTTCATAGGCAGGAGGCAGCACCAAGTCCTGGAGGGGAACCAGCAAAGCTCTCTGGAGAATATAAGACTTGGGTTGACTGACAAGCAGAGGAGAAGACAGGCCAGGGTAATGTGGGCCAGCACACAGCACCTGCGAAGCTCTGGAGATAGGCATATGTAAGGCACGTCAGCTGCAACAGTGCCTCAGCGGGCAGTCAGGGCTTGTGGAGAAGCAGGCTGGGTCTGACTGACTGGAGGGTGATGGACGAGATGCTGATTAGCCCAGGATTTCCCAGAGTACCTTCTATAGGACACTAGTCCCAAACGCTGTGCTCTAAAAACAGGTCAGTTAACTAGAATTTAAATAAAAAATTTAAAAAACCGTATCAGGCATTCATAAACTCATAATAATAACTAACACTGGTTTATTATAACATCTTTTAAGTCCAATAGAGAAAAAAAAAACAGCCCTGCTTAACATTTTCCAAATTTATTTGTTCCTGTCAGGAGTTGTGGAATAAGCATTCAGCAAAACACACCTTGTGTGGGCAGGCAGTGGGAGCCAGTGGAGGTTTCAGAGGGAGTGGAGTTCACTGCGGTGAAGGAATGAAAAACTCCCCTCTCATCTTAGAGGTGGCTGTGGAATGTCCGCAGATGTGCCAAACACCTGCTACTGAGGTCGAGCCCCCTCTGTTTTCCTGGGAAGAGACTGGCTATGTTGGTAGGTAAAGAAGGGCGAGTTTTCATTCCTCACCACTGAGAGCATTTATAGCCCTCGGGGATTCATGAAAGCTCAGTGCACATGCCAAGAAAAGGTTTTCACTGGCCAGAGGAGTTACATATACACATATGCACGCACATGTAAACTTTTGCTAATGGACAGCTCTTTCGGATCTCATATCCTCCCTGCTTTTCCTTGTTTAGCCAAAGCCTGAGCATCCTTTAAGGAAAAGCTGAAGTCCTACCTTTTCTCTGCAGTCTTTTCGGACCAACCTTGGCCTCGAGCTTGCCCCCTCCACCAGCAATCTCGCTCTTTCCCGTCTTACTATCAGCAGCAGACAATCACTTTATGACACACGACCTGGTTCTTAAATACAGTTTCCTTTCCACCCTCCCCTTTGTCCCCCACTCAGGAATGCCTGCCCTGTGCTGTGCCTCAGGGTGCCTGGTACCTTTGCTGGTGACCGCCATACAGGACATTACTTTCTTCGGCTCTTCAGCCTCCCAATGGTAGCAGGCCAAGTGAGTGTGCAAGTGACTCATTCTCCTGCTAGCTTCAAAATGAATCACTGAAGGGATTCTGGAATATAGCAGGGCCTCATTATTCATTACGGATGTGTTTCTAAAAGTCAACAAGGGCAATTATGAGGCTAAGCGCCAGGCAGGACAATGAATTAACATAGCAAAACAATGGGATGATAAACAATGGCCTTCTGCTGGAATTTCGTTGTGTTTTCAGGCATGATCAAGAGGTCACCACTGGCTGAACGGGGATTAGATTTCCCAGAGCACAGCGTGTTAGAAAGAGAATTGCAGGAGGATGGGGAGGGGGATGCTGGATGGACAATGGGGTGAAAAGAAAGATTAGGCATCCATCGACCAGTTTTATCGGCCAGATCTCCATAATGCTTCCGGAATCTAGCCACTCCTGGTCACTTCCTCTCTGTCTTCACTGCTGCTTCTCACCCAGGACTATTGGCACAACCTCCTTACTGATCTCCTGGCTTCCCTACTAGCCGCCCTGCCGTGGATTCTTCCTGCAGCATCAAGGGCAGTCTTTGTAGAATAGGAATGAGATCACACCCTTCCTCTGCTACTCCTCCAAGCCGCGAATCCTTCACGATATACCCAGAGTGAAATCCAAATGCCTTTCCTCATTTATAAGCAGCCCCCCTCCTGGCCCCTGCCTTCCTCTATGGCCTCACTGCCCATCCATTTCCCACGACACCTGACAACACTGACGTCAGACTTTCTCCAATGTGCCACGCCCTCTCTAGCCTTGTAGGCTGTGCACTAGTTGTTTGTCCTCTGATCTTGACGTGGCCCATTCCTTCTTGTCATTCAGAGCTCTCCTCCGATGTCAGCCTCTCCAAAGACAGGGCTTTCCCCATCATTCAGGCAACATATCCATTTTTCTTCTATCCTTCTATCCTCCAGCAGACCCCCTTATCTGTAGCTCTGCTTTCCCCGGTCTCAGTTCCCCCCGCCAGTCAACCTCTGCCCCCAAAGCAGACCTTCTGATGTACTGTCAGAAGGTCAGTAGTAGCCTAACATTACGTCACCACGCCTCCATCATTCACTTCCCTTCATCTCATCACACAGGCATTTTAGCCTCTTCCTTCATCACAAGAAGGGTGAGTACGGTACAATAGGGTATTCTGAAGCATTCATAGAAGTTTTATTATAGTATATTGTTATGATTGTTTTATTTTATTATTGACAGGCTGTCAATCTCTTACTGTGCCGAATTTATGAATTAAACTTTATCATACGGATGTAAGTATAGGAAAAAGCACAGTATACATAGGATATATGGGGAGTACTCTCTGTGGTTTCAGCGTCTATTGGGAGTTCTTAGAACATCTCCCCACCCTGGACAAGGTGGAGGGGAACAACTCTATTTGAGTTCTTGGTACAGCACTAGGATGCTGAGAGTCCCCAAGTGTAAATGTCATGAGGGCACTGTGGGCCCTGGTTCACCAGGGCTTAGAATGACAAATAAGTACATTTGAATGAATAAATGCTAGTTTTCTCATTTATCACTTGTAGAGGCCAAGTTCTCGAGACCTCTGTAAAGACAATTTCCTCATCTGTAAAATGGGAACGACGGCACCTATATCAGAGGGTCGTCAGAAAAAAAGCATTAAAAGTAATTGCAAAAAAGCCCCCACAAAGTTAAAAAAAAAAAGATAAAAAGATTTCAAGCAAACATTGCACGGTCAACACAAGACCTATTTGGGCACCATGACAGTGAGGGGAAAGGCCCCTAGTGTTTTCCCATAATATTCTATTCTACCAACTCATGAATGATTATTATAGTTGGAACTGAAATATTCTGTCCCTTTGCTAATGGCTCTGTAATTCCCATATGCAAATGGGAAACAAAACCCTTCTTGAATAATAGATGACAAATTAGCTTTTCTATAATGAATAAAGGGACTTTTGATATATTAAAAAAAAAGTAATTGCAAATTATACAGCTCCTGGCAAGTACTAGTGATCATTATTGCTCAAGTCAAGTTGGTTCGATTCTGGTAAGATGGGGATACTATTTGCTTTCTAGGAATTTTTCAAAGTTAGAGAAGATAATCCCATAAAGGTATACATATTTAGAGTTTTAAATGCTGTAAGCCCTTTCTTCCCTGGGATGATAGTGGAGGAAAAAAGCAATAGAGAGACCCCCATAAATGTTTGCTTCATTTTTCTTTTTTTGCAAACTCTTGTTTGCTGACTCCTGGCTAAGCACCCAGCGTTTGGGACAGGGACTGGCCCAGAAAGGCAAAGTCAAAGCTCACCTGGTAGAAAACCAGGAAGGGCAGGCAGATACCCATAATTTCTGAAATTCATTGTGTCCACAAAATACAAATGGCTGGAGGCCTCAGGGCCTATATGGGGAGTCACGTCATTCCTTTCCTCACAACTGTGTTCCAGGCCAGTCCTCTAGACTAGTGTAGTCCAGTAGAAACAGGACACAAACTACATGGGTAGTTTTTAGTTCTCTGGTAGCCATGTGTGTGAAAAGTGAAAAGAAACAGAAGTGCATCTTAATAATACAGCTTATTTAATCCAATATGTCCAGAAGGTTATCATTTCAACACATAATCTATATAAAAATGACTGAAAAGGTATTTTGTATTCTTTCTTTTTTTCGTAGTACATCTTTGAAAATCCAGAATTTATTTTGTACTTACTACATTTCATTTCATTTCTGACCAGACACATTTCGAGTGCTTAATAGCCATGTGTGACTAGTGACGGCTTTACTGGACAGTACAGCTCTAGACTACATTTGAGGTGTTTATGACCTAAAAACATCTTCTGCTACTTCTGGGGGTGAAAAGTAGGGGTCACAAATAATTTAAAAAATGGGACTCCATTTGTCATCCCACCCAGTTGCTTAATGTTCTACACATGGACGAAGGTCCTGGTCTACTCTTCCATGACCGTGAAGAGCCTTAAGGAAAATTCTTTAGTTTAAATTCCTGTCATGGGGGCACCTGGGTGGCTCAGTGGGTTAAAGCCTCTACCTTCGGCTCAGGTCATGATCTCAGGGTCCTGGGATCGAGCCCTGTGTCGGGCTCTCTGCTCAGTGGGGAGCTTGCTTCCCTTGCTCTCTCTCTGCCTGCCTCTCTGCCTACTTGTGATCTCTCTCTGTCAAATAAATAAATAAAATCTTAAAAAAAAATTCCTGTCATGGAGAGACTTTCTATCTTCTGATCTCCATGGGCTTTTAAAGGCATGTAAAGCTATATTTAAAAATGCATCTAGAGGGGAGAAGCAAGATGGCGGAGAAGTAGCAGCTGAGACGGCATCAGGTAGCAGGAGATCAGCTAGATAGCTCATCAAACCATTGCGAACACCTACAAATCCAACGGGAGATCAAAGAGAGGAAGAACAGCAATTCTGGAAACAGAAAATCGACCACTTTCTGGAAGGTAGGACTGGCGAAGTGAATCGAAAGCTACGGGAGGATAGACCGCGGGGGAGGGGCCGGCTCGCGGCAAGCGGCGGAGCAACGGAGCACTAAATCGGGACTTTTAAAAGTCTGGTCCACAGAGGGACATCGCTCCAGAGGCTAAACCGGGGTGAAGCCCACGCGGGGTCAGCGTGGCCCCAGGTCCCGCAGGGTCACAGAAGGATCGGGGGTGTCTGAGTGTCGCAGAGCTAGCAGGTATCAGAGCAGGAAGCCGGCTACAGAGACAGAGCCGAGGAGTGAGCTCTCAGCTCGGGGTTACCTTGAACCGGTCGCAGGCTGGGTGAGCGCGGAGCGCAGCCAGAGGCGAGGGATATGGAGTAGCTGGGACTTTTCTCTGAGGAGTGGAGCCCCGAATCTCAGCTCTTCCGGGCCGGAGACTAGGAGGCCGCCATCTTCATCCCCGTCCTCCGACTCTACGGAAAGCGCTCAGGGAACAAAAGCTCCCGAAAGCGACACCGAGCGGATTACTCAGCCCGGCCCCTGGTAAGGGCGGTGCAGCTCTGCCTCGGGCAAAGACACTTGAGAATCACTACAACAGGCCCCTCCCCCAGAAGAACAAAAGAAATCCAGCCAAGACCAAGTTCACTTAACAAGGAGAGCAGCGGAACTCCAGAGGAGGAGAAAGCAATGCATGGAATTCATGGCTTTCTCCCCATGATTCTTTAGTCTTGCAGTTAATTCAATTTTTTCTTTAAAGGGCATTTTCCTAGGGTCTTTGCCACCCTTTTAGTATTTTATTTGCTCCTTCATATAAT
>PISX010009463.1:0-61992 GCA_004024625.1 Mellivora capensis
ATTTTTGATCATTTTCAATTCTGAGAAGGTGCTTTTCTGTTGACATATCACTGTTACTGGAATTATAAAGATTATTTTGTAGTTCAAGCAGCACTGACCTACATTTTGACAATTCTTTCAAAATGCAATTTTTAGTACATCTAGGGCAATGATTCTCACAGAACAATTTTTCTAAAAGGCTTTAACGCTTCATATGCATCTGCTTTGTGTAAGCCTGAGTTTAATTTTAAGTGTAAATGTATACAATAACATTTTAATGCTGCTTCTGGTGGTTCCTGTAGCACATGGGGGTAATGTAAGGAACTGAGTGAATTCGTGACACAAGACTTTTTCAAAATGCCTGTTGGGCTTCAACACAGCAACAGTTCATTTTAAAATCATCTTCCTCATTAATCATTGGTTCGTCTGAAGCTTTATCTGAAAATAGGGCTCTTTTCTACCAGATGTGATGATCTTTACATTTTAATTTCTAAGCCTGTGGACACTTGCTTTGTGATGTTGCATCCATTTGAAGACTGGAGTTTCTTTGAGGATGTAGAATTACCTAGTTGTCTTCATTGCAATAGCCATGTGCATTCTTCTGTTTTGTGAGAGTTGACTGGCAAAGGTCCCTGCCTGAGAGCCGCAGTTCTGGTCCTGGTGCTTAGGTCCTGGAAGTGAGAATCTGTGCGGCTCCTACAGGGGTCAGCTCTGGAGAGTGATGGGCCAGCTGGCCTCCCAGCAGGGGTCTCACATTGGCCCCCTGGGGGAGAGCCCAGCTTCCTCCCTGGCCACCGGCTCTGCTGCTGGGCTCAGGACCAGCTCAGGGCCAGTGCCTACACTCCGGGGCCACATCCTAGCCTGGCTCCTCTGCAGTGGGATGTCACACTACCTTGGGAGGAGGAATCTCGATTAAACTCAGTGTTTAATCACTGAGTAAACACTTATAAGATTAAATGAGTAGCACCTTTGGAGTTTGGCTGATTTTGTGAAGGGCACACTGATCTCTAGGCAGAATGATGAGAGTCGAGCACAATGCACTGTAATTTCAGACTAGGGAGGCTAAACCCACGGGGGTCTTGGAGACCCTTTTGCACCGTGTTACCATTTGGACTGATAGTTCAAAAACAATGGTGAGTTAACATTCAACGATATGGTGCAGGTCAAAGCAGAAGCACCACACTGGACCACCACACACTTGCCAACGCAGAATGACCGATTTCACTGCAGAATGTTCTCGATGTGGGAAGGAACCATCCTAAATCTCAATCCTTGAGTAAAGAGCAGTTTAATATTCAGTGTGAGGAGTGGAAAGTATTCATGAAGCACCTTTGCTGTACACTGAGGAATAATGTTTGTCTCAGAGACAAGCTCCTGTGAGATGATTGAGTTGCACAATGAACCACCCACTTTCCTTAGGGAAAACCATTTTTTAAAGAGAATAAGTGATATAGAAACTATGGTTATTTAGATTTGAATGTTTGGTGGACTTTTTTTTCAGAAAATGAATGAAAAGAGGCTGTCATTTTGAGAAAAACGACGACTAGCACCTGCTGGCAATTATAAAACTTCAGTTTTCAAGGGAAAATGAGAGACTTTGGAAAATTTGTATTCACTGCAGTGAGTTTGACAGCATTCCAATACTTAAAGACTTTTTTTTATAAGATCCATAGTATATTATTGAAATATATGTACATATAAAATGTATCAACATTCTAAAGATCTGTGTAACTCAGGGAACCCGTAGTTTCCAAATGACCAGTGCATGCTGTTATAAAAGGATGCAAGGAAGAAGAGCCATTCAAACTATAAGAGGAACCAAGGGATTTTAATATAACAGACTATGAAAAATTCATTAATCTACTTTTAGATTCCACACTGCAACTAACTTTTAAGAAACTACCACTTTTCAAGTTTTTATGTGGTATCAAGAAAGAATATCCACAATGACCCAAAAAAGCTATTAAACTATTTCTTCCCTTTCCAATTGTGTATTTGTGAAAGGACAGATTTCCTTTATATAATGAAACTAAAAACATATAATTCAACATATTAAATATAGCGAGCAGTTATAAGAATTAAGTGTGACATAAAACAGATGTGCGGAAATATCAAGTAATGACACCTTTCTCACTAATTTGTTTTAGAAAACCTTGTTGTTTCTTTTAATGGCCTTATTAAGGTATAATTGAAATACAATAAAGCACCCATGTTTAAATTCTATGATTTGATAAATTTAACATATGAATACATCTGTGAAACCATCACCCCAAATCAAGGTAATGAATATAACCACACTCCCAAAAGTGTTTCTTTTTAATCTTCCTCCTGCCTCCCTCATTTCTAGGCAACCACTGATCTTTCTGTCACTCTATTTTAGTTTGCATTTTCTAGACTTTTATAAAAATGGAATCAAGGAGTTTGCGCACTTTTTAATCTGTTTTCACAGGACAATTATTTTGAGATTCACCTGTGTTTCTGCACGTATCAAAGTCTCGTTCATTTTTATGGCTCAGTATTCTTCCATTGTGTGGATATAACCTAATGTTTCTCCCTTCGCCCATTGCTGTGGTCTGAATGTTTGTGTCCCCCTTCCCCCAGTTCATATGTTGAAAACCTAATTCCCAAGGTGGTGGCACTAGGAGGTGGGGTCTTAGGAGATGGTTAGATCAGGAGGACGGAGCCCTTAGAAAGGGGATTAGTGCTGTTACAGAAGAGGACCCAGACAGTGTGCTTGTCCTTTCTACCATATGAAAATAGAATGAGAAGTCTGCATCCGTGAAGAGAGCTCTCACCTGACCCTGCTGGCACTCCGTTCCTAGACTTTGAGTCTCCAGAAGTGTAAAAAAATAAATACACTTCCATTGTTTATAAACTAGTCATTGTTTTTAGATTTGGGCTTTTACAAATCAAGCTGCTTTGAACCTTCATATAAAAGTGTTTGGATAGACATACACTTTCATATCTCTTTGTTGAATACTGAGGAGAGAAATGGTTGGGTCTTATGTTAAGTGTCTTTTTAACGTTTTAAGAAATTGCCAAAGAGTTTCCCAAATTGCAAACAGTCCTTAATTCACAAAAGTTTGGCTTCACATTTTTCAGCTTTACAGTGGTGCGAAAGTGACGTGAATTTGGTAGAAAACGACCTTCGAATTTTCTTTTCCCCGGAGCAGCGGGGAGGGCTGAGTGGGGAGGAGATACATGGTACATACTCTCCCGGTGTTGGGCAATGGCAGGTCCCAGATCCCTGTCAGCCATGCACTCCTGAGGGTAAATGACCAGTACACTGACAACCGTTCTGTTTTTCACTTTTGGTATAGTAGTCAATACATTACATTATAATAAGTCTTAAAGTCAGGTAGTGTAAGTCCTCATATTTCTTTCCTTTTTCAAAAAATGTTTTGGCTAATCTAGGTCTTTTTGCATTTCCATGTGAATTTTACAATTAGCTTGATAAAAAATTTTCCTGAGATTTGATTGTAGTCATATTGAATATATAGATTGATTAGCAGAGAACTGGTATCTTAACAATACTGAGTCTTCTAAGATTTTTTTGTACTTCAAAAAGATATTGGTCTATAGGTCCCCCCCGCCCCCACCTTGTAATGTCTTCATCTAGTTTGGAAACAGGTTAATACTGGTCTCACAGAATGAGTTGGGAAGTGATCCCTCTCCCTCCTCTATTTTTATGAAGATTTTTAGAAAGACTGGTATTAATTCTTTTTAATCCTAAACATTTGATAAAATTCACCAGTGAAACCATTTGGTCCAGAATTTTCCTTGATGGAAGTTTTTTTACTGACTGATTCAATCTTCTTACTACATTCAGCTTTTCTATTTTTACTTGAGTCAATTTTGATATCTTGTGTGTTTCCAGGAATTTGTCCATTTCATCTAGGATACCTAATCTGTTGGTGTAATTATTTAGAATATTGTCTTATAATCCTATTTACCTCTCTAAGGTCATTAGAAATGTCTCCACTTTTGTTGCTGATTTTGGTAACTTGAATGTTCTCTCTCTCTCTTTTTTTTTTCTGTATCAGTCTAGATAGAAGTTTATCTATTTTGTTAATTTTTTTAAAGCAGCTTTTTTTAAATTGATTTTTTTGTTGCTTTTCAAGTCTTTGTTTTATTCATCTCCACCCTAGTCCTTATTACTTTCTTCCTTCTGTTTTCTCTGGGTTTAGTTTGCTCTTTTTTTCTTTTTCCTAATTCTTTAAGGTGGAAGGTAATGTTAGAGATTTCAGATGTTTCTTTTTTTTTTTTTAGGATTTATTTATTTATATTAGAGAGAGAAAGCATAAGCAGGAGGGGCAGACAGAGGGAGAGAATGTCAAGCAGATTCCATGCTGAGCGTGGAGTCCAATGTGGGGCTTGATCTCATGACCTGGAGATCAGGATCCCAGCCTTAACCAAGAGTGGAACACTTAACTGACTGTGTCACCCAGGCACACTCCTCTTCTTTTTAAAATGTAGCTCTGAATAGAGCTCTCAATGTTCCTCTGAGCATTCTTTTTGAGGCTTGTTTTGTATGTTGTCTTTTAGTTTTCACTCATTCTGAAGTATTTTCTAATTTTCCTTGTCTTTTTTTTCCCTTTGTTTAAGAGTGTGTTGTTTAAGCACACTGTCAAAAAATTCAAAATAGATCTTTCATGTGATCCAGCAATCCTACTTCTGGGTGTTTATCCAAAGCAAATGAAAAGACTAACTTGAAGAGATACCTGCACCCTCACATTTACTGCAGCCTTTTTCACAATAAGCCAAATATGGAAACAACCTAACAGCCTAAATGTCCATTGATGGATGAATGGACAAATACGTTGGGGGGGGGGGAGATATACATAATGAAATATTATTCAGCCATAAAAAAGAACGAAATCTTGCCATGTGTGAGAACATGATGGATAGACCTCAAGAACACTATGCTAACTGTAGTAAGTCAGACAGAGAAAGGCAAATGGTATCTTTTATACGTGGAATCTAAGACAAAAACCCAAGCTCATAGATATGGAGAACAGATTAGAGGTTGACAGATTGTTGGAGGCAGGTGGATAGAGGGGAGGGGGAAATGAATGAAGAGGGTCAAAGGAAAAAAAAAAAAAGAACAATACCAGGGATAGTGTGACTTAGCATGATATTGTTAGAACTAAACTGTGCTTTTCATTGCAGGTGAGCCAACTTTGCTGAATAAATTAGCCAGCCAACTCTTGGTTTAAAAAATAATAACAAAAACTCCTCTACTGCATACTTTTCTAAAAACATGGCGAATAGGTATTGAATGCTGCAGAAATAACCCAAGAAACTAAAAACAAAAACAAACAAAACACAACCAAGATACCCTCTAGAAATATTCATTATTATGCTGTTTATACCTGATCACTTGAAGGTTAGTTAGCGTCTTGTCAGTCAGAGACAACACATTGCCTATAGAAGGGATTGGAATAGAGGGCATAAAAAGAGCTCTCCAATGTCAAAGTTGGAGCTTAGAAGAAAACCCAAACTTACAAAATAGGCTTTTTGCGACTCAAAGGCATATCTTGAGGAAATGCAAACATACAGTATATGGCATAACAGAACTAGAAAGAATGTAGGAATATAGAGAAAGAGGGAGATCATGATCTACCTTCTATCTGGGCTTGGGTTTGGCAAGGAGCAGGTGTATCTTAGAGGAGTTAGTTGGGGGGCAGGGAAGAAGGAGCTCTGACCTGGTTGGGGGGAGTGGGGCAGAGCACAGCTCCCTATCAGACACAGGCCAGCACTTCTTGGCCCACACCACGGAACCACCGAAGGAAAGCTAACCCAACATCTGAAGACCATTTCCTTGTCTTTAAAGGAAACAGTGCACACTGTTCTAGAAGAAAAGCTACATAGCTCTTTGCCCACTCCTGTGGATTGTGGGCCTTCCCATGATGGCTCCCAGCATGCTTTCCATGCAGTCCCCAGGAGGTGCTGGCCTCACTGTGACCTGACATTTTGCTGATCCTCCTGTGACCTGTCGTATGGGGACAACTTACTCACTTAAAGAAAAGTGTGCTGTTAAATTTCCACACGTTAGTGGATAGTCCAGATTTTCTTCATTACTGATTTCTGATTTTACTCCATCATGGGTAGGGAAGATATTTTGTATGATATCAGTCTTTTTAAATTGGCTTTTAGACTTGTTTTGTCACCTAACATATAGTCTATCTTAATGAGTGAGAAAGAGGGGTTTATAGTGTCAAGGAACCCTGTAATGGAGGTATGACCTGGGCTGAGAGGTCAGGGAAGGCTTCCCTGTGAAAGTGACTGTTACAGCAAGAGCTGAGAAATGGAGATGTGTTAACTCAGTGAAGGTAGGAAGAAACAGGAATCATTTTCATTACTCTACTTGGCTTCTTAGAGACTGACTTGCAAGTCTTTTTGTCTTCTTCCTCCTTCCCTCCTCTTTAAGAGCTTTTGTGTTTAGGGTGTTTATAAGCAACGGTCAAATCCGAAAGGAGAAGGTCTGTGCTTGTTGTGTGCACTGATGAAGGGGGAGGTCAAATTTTCAGTGTTTTAATTATGCATGTTTTATTGTTGGGGTTAGAAGGTGGCAGCAGGGTGAGAAAAAAGGAAGGAGCTGGAACCAATCAGATCATAAGCTGAGCCACTTCCAGCAAGGAAATTTAATTTCAGTGATTGAATCACTGACCTACCAAAATAACTAAATGCACTGTGTATTTAGGTGTTAAACATACTTGGGCTATCTACCTTAATGGAGAATATGAAGGTACATGATGTTAATGCCCTTCTATGTTAGACTTTCATCTTTTACCATGAAGGGCCTCTCAGGATTCTGCAGCACAAAAAAATTTACCTCTCCAGGAACCAGTTTTATAGAGTTAGACCCACTTTGGCACAGTACCAACCTTAGCTATAAAATACAGCAATGCAAACTAGAATGGCAAGCCCGTTGGCTTCTTGACTCTGCAATTAAACATCAGGTCCTTAGTTTGACCAGGAATGTGACCTTTCCAAACGAAGCAGAGCTCTGGCATAACTGTAAACCTAATTTGTCTTTCTTATCAGTGAAGAAACAGGCAGAAACAAGGTCAAAGCAAGAGACCTCCACTGGGAGTGTTAAAAGCTATTATTCCATAATTACTGTGACTAAGGCAACACACTCGATTGAAGCTGACAGCCACATCAGATCAGAGCAGCTGAATTTCTGTAGGTTTTTCCCACAAGTTCCCAATGAAAGTATAGCATGTTTTCAAAGAAAAAGCAAAAGAGGACCATGACTATTCTAACTCCAGAAAAGCTGTTGTAACATATTCTGCCAATAAGAAAGGGGATGCGTTTTATTTAAGCGTGTTTTAAAATGTAGCAAAATATCACCATATTGGAGAAAGAGGTCATGCCCCATCCAAAATGAGAAGTGCAGGGGAGTTAAAAAGAAGTGTACTTTGCGATTGAACTAGGCTAGCCTGGACTAGTCTAGACTCCTGTAACTCTAACCCAGTTGAAGGCCATGACGTAGGTATTCGTGTCTTCCCCCCTCTTTCATGGCGCATGTTCCATAGTGCCTGCTGGAGAAATGTTTCTTAAGTGGCATTGAGTTGAGCTAGTTTCAGTTATCCAAAAGTTCCCTTTTTATCACCAGAGAGCAGAATCAGGGAAATTGTGGCAGTCTTTCTTACGCAGTCACATGTTCATTCTTGAAATCCATTTTGTCATGGACTTGTCATGTCTCTGCACTGGAGGTGTAGTCTCATGCAATATCTGAGCATGGGTATAGGCATTCCTGGAAAGATTCTCTCTCTCTCTATTTGATTGGCTGCAGATTCACAGTCTCATGAGTGTATTAGTGGAGGCAGGTATGAGCATATTGTCTACAAAAATTTTTTGATGCGATTTCCCTCATTTTCCTATCAATGGCAAAGTTTCTTTTATGAGATTAAAGACCATAGTCAAAGCAGCCCTCATTCTTAACAAAGATATTTCCATCTCTCATCATGAAAGTCCTCTCAGAATTCTGCAGCACCAGGGAATTTATCTTCCCAGGAGCCTAATTTAGGAGGAAACCATTTTATACTAGATCATTGAGGGTACTTTGCTTTGAGTTACTCAACAGTTAACAAATATTTATTGAATAATTACGGCTTGCCAGGCATTGCTATAGATGATACGATGAATAAGATAAAGTCATTTGCCTTATGGAGTTTGATAAGGAAGATGGTAGAAAACAAACAAGTGTATATATACTATAATGCTAAGTGGTGAAAAACCTTATGGAAAAATAATGTGAATAAGATGTTAAAGTGACAAAATTGCCAGGGAAGATCACCATGAAGAGGTGATATTTGTATTAAAGAAAACATGCAAAATCAATGAAAGAGCTTGGCTGCTTTGAGGAACAGTCATGAAGCTAGTGAGGCTGCATCATTAGCCAAAAAAGAGACACAAATTTGGTGAAAAGCACCAGCATACAAAACCAAGAAGCTCAAAAATCCTAAAGAAGACAAACATGAAGAAAAGCATACCTAGACCCACTGTAATCAAACTGCTGATAACCAAAGACAGAAAGAAAAATCTTAAAAGCCACCAGAGGAAAAAGTCCTATCACGTACAGGAGAGCGGTGACAATAATGGCACTGCATTATTGCAGCTAACTTCTCATCAGAAACCACGGAGACAGAAGACAAGGAACAACATCTTTAAAATCCTGAAAGGAAAATAGACTGTCAATTGCAAATTCTATATTTACTAAAAATCTCCTTCAACAAGGAAGGTGAAGTAAACATGTTTTCATAAAAATAAAGGCTGAGAGAATTCTTTGCCAATAGACTCATTCATACTGTAAGCAATGCTGAAAGAAGATCTTCAGGTAGAAGGAAAATAAGACCAGTTGGATATTCATAAGCAATAAAGAAAATGAAATGAATGACATGGGTAGATAGAATTTTTTTTTTTTGCTTAATTGACTTATCTCCTTAATCATTTTAAATTACAATTGATTACTTAAAGCAAAAAATGTATTTTGAGTTTAATAACAAATGTAGAAGTAAAGTATAATGCTATAATACCATAAAGGATAATAAGGATTACAAATGGAGTTTCACCCTTGTAAGATTCTTACATTGCACATTAAATGGTATCATAATAATTCAAGGTATATTGTGAAAGGTAAGGATGCATGTTATCATCCGTAGGGCAACCAATGGGATCAATAGAAAAAAATACTAACATGGTAGACATCTGCACAAGCATATAAATAATTGGAGCAAATGTCAATGGTCTACACAGCCTAATTTAAAGTAGAGATTGTCAGATTCATTTTTTTTAAAAGGAAACATTATAAAGGATTTACTTTGAATGTAAAGACTAAGATAGCTAGAAAGTAAGAGGATAGAAAAATATATAAACATCAAGAAAGCAGATTTGGCTACGTTGGTATTGGACAAAGTAGACTGCAAGATGAGGAGGTAAAGAAAGACTTTTCATATGAGAAAGAGGCCAATTCATGAAGAAGACAAGTAAATCATAGATATGTATGTACTTAATAACAACATGAAGCAAAACTAACAGAGGGAAAGAAGGAAATAAGCACATCACAATAAGATGTATTAAAGGCAGTTTGTCAATAATTGCCATCCTTGCTAATAGTCATCTGAGCAGTGGTTGCTTCTCTGGGGGCAGCGGGGAGGGAGGTTACCTAGAAAAGGATATGAGGGAATTGTCTGGAGTGACAAAAATGTTCTGAACCTTGATATCTTTTATAGACAGGTACATACATCTATCAAAACTTCTCCCAGTTTGTACTTAAAATCTATGTATTTTATTATAGGTAAAATATACTCAGTATTTAAATTGAACATACATTTATAGAACCTAGCTCTAGATACGTTATGACTCTGATTTCTTGTTAGATACCAAAGTGGAGCTATTAAAGTGTTATGTAAATTGGGTATGTGAGTCTAAAGTTCAGGTTGGTGCTGGAGTTATAAATTTGAGAGTCATTATATAGAAATGGGTTTAAAAGAAAAGAAATGGGGGCGCCTGGGTGGCTCAGTGGGTTAAGCCTTGCCTTCGGCTCGGGTCATGATCTCAGGGTCCTGGGATTGAGCCCCACATCGGGCTCTCTGCTCAGCAGAGAGCTCAAATAAATAAATAAAATCTGCTCAAATAAATAAATAAAATCTTTTTAAAAAATAAGAAAAATAAGAAATGAGTTTTATCCACAGAACCAAATCGGATCCATCAGGTACTAAAAGTATAGAAGATGTCAAAGGACCAAGGCTTGTGAAGGGCCATGCTAGCACATAGAATTTGGGGCAATAAAGGAACACCATCAAAGAACACTGGGAATTATCAACTAGCGAGAGACAAGAAAACCAGCAGGATGAGGATGTCAAATTAAGGAAGTGTTTCAAAGAGGACAGAATGATCATGTCATATTCTCTTTGGAGATACAGTAAGATAAGTGCTCCCAAGTGCCCACCCATTTCTCCAAGATGGAAGTCATCGGTAGCTTTAAAAGAAAAGATACATAAGAATGCGAGAAGGCAAAGAATGAGTCTTACCATCTGTGACAACATGGTTGAAGCCGGAGGGTGTTACGCTAAATGAAATAAGTCAGACAGGGAAAGACAAATGCCATATGATTTCACTTACATGTGGAATCTGAAAAATAAAACAAAATGAATAAACACAAACAACACAAAGAGAAACAGATTC
Organism: Mellivora capensis; assembly: GCA_004024625.1. Classification (NCBI taxonomy): domain Eukaryota; kingdom Metazoa; phylum Chordata; class Mammalia; order Carnivora; family Mustelidae; genus Mellivora; species Mellivora capensis. The sequence continues at coordinate 10,675 of PISX010009463.1, forward strand.
ATAAATACAGAGAACAAACTAGTGGTTGCCAGAGGGGAGGGGGTTTGGGAGATGAGTGAAAGAGGTGAAGGGGATTATGAGCTACAAGCTTTCAGTTATGAAATAACGAAGTCCCAGGGAGGGAAAGAACAGCATAGGAGACACAATCAGTAATATTAAAATAATTTTGTGTGCTGATGGAGGGTAACTATACTACAGTGGTGAGCATATCCTAGTGTTGGCCATCGACTAGTCACCGTGTTGTACACATCAAACCAATACAGTATTACATGTCAACTATACTTCAATGAAAAATAAAATTTGGGCACCTGGGTGGCTCAGTTGGTTAAGCGACTGCCTCCGGGATCAGGTCATGATCCTGGAGTCCTGGGATTGAGTCCCGCATCGGGCTCCCTGCCCTGCAGGGAGTCTGCTTCTCCCGCTGACCTCTCCTCGCATGCTCTCTCTCTCTCTCTCATTCTCTCTCTCTCAAATAAATAAATAAAATCTTAAAAAAATAAAATTAAAAAGATTTTTTAAAAGGGGTGGTAGAATGCAGGTGTGATTGAAGTGGGCTAAGGAGAATCTATGAAGGGACAGTAAAGTAAAGACAGCTTTCTAGGAGCTGCTTTTCTGCGTTGCCCAGGTGAGATGATATGACTGCTTCTTACATTTGAGCGATGTGTGTGCATCTGGGACACTGGAATCTGGAAAGAATATACAGAGAATGATGATGTTGGATGAGGACTCAGGAACCATATCTTCCCATGATTTTTAAGAAGAGTTCTAACCAAATCCATTGAGCTGCCCCTCAAGATTGGATGGGGACGCATCATGACTTGCATTTGCTAGTACTTCAATTCCTCTTCATATTTATATTTTAAAAACATTTGTTTAAGTGTATTTGGATTCTTCTCCAAGTAACAAGCTTTGTCCTGTTTGTGAGAGGGTAGATGACTGACGGTCATTATTATTCTTTCTGGAACAAGCAGTCTAGCACTAGACCCAATCCTCTTACCCCACAGATGTAAAATGTCTCCATTAAGCATGTTCTTTGGGAAGGATCTCACTTCTTTTCCAAGTATTCCATCTAAACATACATGTTTTCTCCCTTAGAGAAATTCTGATAGATTCATTTTTCTGTGAGGATATAATTTCAATACCATGTAACAGAAATACAAACTAGCAATGGCATAAACGAAATAGAACTATATTTCTCTCATGCAGAAACATCGGTGCTGGTATAGCAGCTTTGCTCTGCAAGATCACTGGGAGCCTAGACTCCTCTCGTCTTGACCCACCAACTGTGCGGTAGTGTTCTCATCCATATGGCACAAGCTGACTCAGTGCCATGTTTGTATTCCAGCCAGTTGGAATGGGGAAAGAGGAAGGAGGATGTGCAAGCTTTCCTCTGAAGGCCAGGACCTAGAGCGGCCCACATAACTTTATTCTCATCCCTTTGGCCAGTGCCCAATCACAAGGATGCCTAGGTTATATGATCTTTCTTCAGAATGACATTATGCTCAGCTAAAAAATCGCCACAGGTGATAAGAAGACAGACATGGATCTAAAACCAGCAACTGTTTGCTTTTCCTACGATGTTTAAGGTTTCTAGTGCTCTCTTAGAGGTTGGCACTTGGGCAAGTGGCTGCCCTGCCTCTTATTCCACACCTACCTTGGGATCATCACAGGATGAGGAGGTAGGGTGACCCTACAACAAATCTCCTAATGGGTACAGTATCTCCTTTCATTTGCTTCACATATTTGACTTCTGTGTTAGATACAATTTGAACAAAGGGTTACCCAGTTGTGGTGGTTAATTTTGGGACTGAGTCACAGGATGCACAGATATATGCTCAAGTATTATTCTGAGTATATGTCTGTGAGGATATTTTTGGGTGAGATTAACATTTGTATCTGTAGACTGAGTAAAGCTGATAGATTGCCTTCCCTAAATGTGAGTGGGCCTCATCCAACCAGTTGAAGGCCTGAATAGAACAAAAAGACTTACCTTCTCACGTGAAAGACAGAACACCTGTAAACTATTGATTCGGGTTATCTGGATAAGCCTCGCTAATAAGCCAGCTTAAAAAAAAAAAAAAAAAAAAACCCTGAAAACCAACTATTTAGTCTCTATGTACAACAGATGGGAGAACTGGGGCCCAGAATCATTGTGGTTCCCCATAATTTAGGTAGCCACTAATGTGGGACTAGACCTAGTTTCTAATAGTCATTCTAATGTTCTCTCCACAAAGTGTTTCTTGTCTTTCAGGTCACATTGCAGATGAAAAGACTTTTTTTGGAGTGCCTGGGTGGCTCAGTGGGTTAAAGCGTCTGCCTTCAGCTCAGGTCATGATCCCAGAGTCCTGGGATCGAGCTCCACATCAGGCTCTCTGCTCGGCAGGGAGCCTGCTTCCTCCTCTCTCTCTCTGCCTGCCTCTCTGCTTGCTTGTGATCTCTGTCTGTCAAATAAAGGAATGAAAATCTTTAAAAAAAAAAAAAGACATATTTTCCCTAAAAGGCAGATTCATATGCTGCTTCTCAAGTGAAGTCGATCTTAGGCTTCATATTACTTGAACCATCTCCAGAGAACTGTAAAATAAAAATTCACTTCACATATAGTTTTTTCCTAGGCTAAGATGATGGGAAGATGTGGGAAACAAACACATTTTGCTATTTTAATGATCAGCCTTGGAAGAGAACAGCCTTTACAACCTGTCTGGTAGCTGAATTGGTTGAATTCCACAAGCAAACGTTAGCATCACCAAAGTGAAAACACAAGTGTTGGAACAAAGCAACACTTTTGCATTAAGCAGATGAAAATCCAGATTTTATTTGTCAAAGCTCAAAAATAAATTAACCACTTGCCGTGGCAGAGTTTTTATAAGTAAGACCATGACCTGTTCTCCCTTGTGTGTGGGTGGGAGAGAACTGTTAGTCTCTCTGGAGACACGGGGAAGAATCATAATTTCTCTGGATACTGTGACATTATTTTCTGTTCCAAAAATTAAGTCATGTCAGCAATGGCTTTTAGAAAGGAGTTAGTGGAAACTCTGGTTTGATAATGACTAATGTGTTCTGGGAATTTGTGCCAATTATTTTATCTCCATACTACTAAAAAACTTTTTTTTGAGCTGTGATTCACGTAACATAAAATTCATTTAAAGTGCACGGTTCAATGGGGTTTAATACATTCACAATGTTGTGTTGCCATCACCACTGTCTAATTCCAGAACACCTTCATCAGCCCAGAAAGAAGCCCCTTATCTATCAAGAGTGACTCCCTATTTCCTCCTCTCTCCACTTCCTGGCAAGTACCCATCAACTTTCTGTCCATTTGGATTTGTCTACTCTGGACTTTTCTCAGACATGGAATCTTACAATATGTGCTGTTTTGTGTCTGGCTTCTCTCACTTAGCATATGATATTTCCAAGGCTCACTTACAGTGTAGCAAGTGTCAACATTTCATTCCTTTTTATGACCAAGTAATATCCACATTATGGATATACCACATTTTATGTGCCCGTTAATCATTGGTTGGACACTTAGGTTGTTCCTACTTTTGGGCTATCGTGAATAATGCTGCTACCAATACGAGTACAAGTTTTTGGGTGGATATATGTTTTCCATTCCAGTTTTTAGTTCTCTTCCATATACCTAATCGTGTAACTGCTGGCTCATATAGTTACTCTATTTTAATATTTTGGGGAATGGCTACATTGTTTTCCTGAGGATGAGGATCCAACATTTGACATTCCCACCATCAGTGTAAGATGGCTCCGGTTTCTCCACATCGTAACCAACCCTCCCTCTTATCTGTCTTTGTGATAGCTGTCCGGGGACAGGTGAAGTTCTATGTCATGGTATTGATTTGTATTTTCCTCATGATCTAATGATGCGGAGGATTTTTTTTTTTCATTTGCTTCTGGGTCATTTTCTATCTCCTTGTGAGGGGACTGCTGGAGTATTTTGCCCTTTAAACAAATGTCATTGTCTGTCTTTTTAATATTGACTTCTTGGAGTTCTTTAAATAAGTTCCCCGTCAGCTATTTGTATGGCATTTATTTTCTTCCAGTGTGTAACTGGTGTTTTAAGTTTTCTTAATGTCTTTCAAAGGGGAGAACATTCTAATTTTGGTGCAAGTCTATTTTATCAAAATTTTCATTATATTTTCTGTTTTTGGTGTCCTGTCTATAAAATCTTTTTCTATTTCAAGGTGGTGAAAACTTTCTTACCTTTTCTTTCAGAGCTTTGGGGTTTTAGCTTCTGCACAGGCTTAGAATGCATTTCATTTTTCTGTATGTTATATGTTAAGAGTTAAGTCCCCCCCTCCAATATGGTATCTAATTGTTCCAACACCACCTGTTAACATTTCCTCACTGAATTTCCTTGACAACTTAGTCAAAGTCAATTGCCATAAAGGTCTATTTCTGGACTCGCTATACTGATTGTTCTGTTTTGATCTATTTGTCTAGCCTTTCACTAATGCCATATGGTCTTGGTTTCTACAGCTTTATACTTGGTCAAGAAATCAACGACAGTAAGTTCTCAAACTTTGATCTTCTTTGCAAGATTTCTCTGGCTCTTCTATGTCTTAACATTCCTATATACGTTTTAGAATCAGCTTATTAATTATTACAAGAAGCCTGTTGGGATTCTGATTGAGATTGCTTTTAGTCTATGGGTTGAATTGAGGAGAAATGAGATCCTAATAAAATCAGGTCTTCCAACCCATGAATATAAGACAACTCTCGTTATTTCAGTTTTTATTTGTTCAGCTTTCAAAATAGAGGTAATGCAAATTTTTCATTACATTTGTTCCTAAAAATTTTAGTATTTTTGTTATTGTAAATGGTATTGTTTTAAATATACTTTTCATTTTTCTGTTGCTAGTATAAATACATACATTTTGTTTTATTTTTTTAAGGATGAACATACATATGATCGATTGATTTTATTTTATTTCAATTCAATTAGCCAACATATAGTATTACGTCATTAGTCTCAGCTATAGTGTTCAATAATTTATCAGTTGCATATAACACCCGGTGCTCATCACATCATGTGCCCTCCTTAACACCCGTCACCCAGTTACTTACCCCCATCCCCCTCCCCTCCAGCAACCCTGAACTTATTTCCTATAGTTAAGCATATTTGATTTTACAATCTTACTAATCACTTGATTGTTTTAACTTTTCTATATATTTATTAGGGTTTCATTTATACTCCCTGAACTTATTTCCTATAGTTAAGCATATTTGATTTTACAATCTTACTAATCACTTGATTGTTTTAACTTTTCTATATATTTATTAGGGTTTCATTTATACTCAGTCATGTCTGTGGATAAAGACAGTCACTTTTTCCTTTCTTTTGAGACTTTTTGCCTTATATTTTCTTTTGTTACTGTATCGAACTCACCAGAACTTCCAGTATGATGTTGGATAGCGTATTGACATTGGATATCCTCACTTCATTCCTGATCTTATGAGGAAGAGACTCAGTCTTTCACCATTAAATAAATATCAAGTTATCTGTAGGTTTTTCATAGGCTTCTTTATTAGACTGAGGGTATTATTTTCTATTTTCCTGAGAGTTTTTATCATGAAGCCATGTCGAAATTCGTCAAAAGCTTTTCTTCTCCTCTTGGAATGATCACATGATTTAACTCTTTTATCTTGGTATGTAGTAGATTACATTTATTGATCTTTTTTTTTCAGATGTTAATTCTATCTTGAGTTTCTAGCATAAACCCCATTTGTCATGATGTATTTTCCTTTTTTTTTTTTTAAAGATTTTATTTATTTATTTGACAGACAGAGATCCCAAGTAGGCAGAGAGGCAGGCAGAGAGAGAGAGGAGGAAGCAGACTCTCTGCTGGGCAGAGAGTCTTATGTGGGGCTTGATCCCAGGACCCTGGGATCATGACCTGAGCTGAAGGCAGAGGCTTTAACCCACTGAGTCACCCAGGCACCTCGACGTATTTTCCTTTTTTATACGTTGTTGAATTTTTAAAAATTTTCAAACCTACGTTTGGAAGGATATATATTTTTTAAGATTTTATTTACTTATTTGACAGAGATAGAGAGAGAGCACAAGTAGGCAGAGCAACAGGCAGAGGGAGAGGGAGAATCAGGCTCTCTGCTGAGCAGGGAGCCCGATGTAGGGCTCCATCCCAGGACCCTGTGATCATGACCTGAGCTGAAGGCAGCCACTTGACTGACTGAGCCATCCAGGTGCCCTTGTTTTGGAGAATGCTGATCTGAGTTTTCTTATGATGTCCTTGTCAGACTCTGGCTATTGGGTTATGCTGCCCATATAATGTAGAAGTATTCTCTCCTCCTCTATTTTCAGATTATGTGCAAGATTGTTATTATAGCCTCCTCAAATGTTAGAATTCACCAGTATGGCAGATTTGGGGTTGGATTCTCTATAAGTGAATGCTGAGATGGAGTATGAGGATGAAAGATATCTTTTAGTGAAGAACAGTTATGCTGGGAGAAGGAGCAGTGTGGGTTCGAGGTAAAAGGGAAACTTCAGTGAAGACCTAGCCAGCTTGGCCAACCTTGCACGCAGGGAGACTTGGAGCCAGTCTTGCTCCTGAGTTTTTAGGCCTAGACTTTATACCTTGCCCTGTAGGTTGCTTCAAGGAGGCCCTGACAGTGGACGTGACAGTCCTCAGCAGCCAAGGTGGTCCCCACCCATCGTAGCCAATTTGGAATCTGAAATCTAAACATTTTTTTTCCTGAAATATTTTATTTATTTATTTGACAGAGAGAGATCACAAGTAGGCAAGAGAGGCAGGCAGAGAGGGAGAGGGGGAAGCAGGCTCCCCGCTGAGCAGAGAGCCTGATGCGGGGCTCGATCCCAGGACCCTGGGATCATGACCTGAGCCGAAGGCAGAGGCTTAACCCACTGAGCCACCCAGGCGCTCCAAGGAATTGGAATTCTAATCTGCATCACTCAGCTCTCAGAGATGGTCTAACATCCAACAGTGTTCTGCCTCCTGTGCCGCAATCCAGAAGGTTCTGGGCCATTTGTGGGTCTCACCTTGTTCGTTTCCCCTCACTCAAGGATCACAGTTTTGCACTTCCTGTAGGCCAAGAAATTAATTGTTTCATGTATCATTTTCAGTTTTATACTTTTTTTCAATAGGAGCGTTGGTTCAGGACCAATGAATCCATCATGCTGGGAAGAAAACGTCCCTTAGGTAAGCTTTTGACAGCCTCTTATGTAGACATTTACTTTCATTATCTTGTCTAGTAATGTATTTCTGACACAGCGTTATCATTTTAAGTTGCATTTTTTCCTTAGCTGCCTAAAAACATTTAAAAATCTTGGAAACACAAAAGGCAGCAATAAATCCAGATCACAGCTCAGAATGTTTTGCTAATGTAGGTCTCTCTTCAGATGTTCCCTTCTCCTCCTGTCATCACGATAATATTCTTTAGGAAAAAGTAAAATGGATCATATAAACATGTTTCAGGGCAGATCCAAGACTCCTCAGCCCAAACAGAGGAGATTCATTTATACCCTTGTTTCACAGCTGAATTCTGCTCCTGGGCCATTTCAGCAAGAACAATCACAAACCTGAGTGGCATAGTGGAGCTCTGGTGCCTGCTCCCTCCTGCTCTTGGCACTCTTTGTAACTACATATGATGGTAGGCTGGAAAGTCAAACCTGCGAAGATTTAAGGTTCATGTTTTTCAAGAAAGAGCACTTGGGATAAAAATTGGCTGGCTAGAATGAAAGGAAGCAGGGGATGGTATAGACATGGGAGGAATTTTGGACTTATTTCATTTTAATTTTTATACATTGCTAGGTATATAGTAAGCACTCATATAGAAAACAGACACTCAGTGATTGGTGGATATGGCATTTCAATATTCAGTATAATTGGTACTTTTCCTTTCTTAGCCGTCAGCTCATTTCAGCCCAATATTTCCCTGTGGAAGGAATCATTGCTTTATTTTGGCACTTTTGAAATAATGGCAGACATTGTGAATGCAGAAGCAATAGCAAAGGAATGGAAAAGAATTATCAGCAAGTGAGATTTCTAGTGTGGGTGTTGAAAACTAATGAAATGCTATATTATTCGGTGTTCTGCTCTAGAGAACTTTTGATATTCTTCTTCTTTAGTTAAATTTGACTCTATTCCTTATTATCATTGCAGAAACGTGAAGAATAAAAAGTTCAGAAGCCATTTGTGTTCAAATAGAGTGCAATTAAAAAGTCCCAGGCAAGCTTTAAAGCTCATAAATAAGAGAGCTAGCAAGAGGAAAAATTCCAGAAGCAAACACGGAGGCAAGTTATAACCTGCCAGATAGGAGAAAGGCAATAGAAAATCCAAAAGGGAAAGAAAGGAACAGTTATGACCACTAATTAGCAAATGGAATAAGATAATTAACTGTCCCCCCCAGGCTGCATTATGAAAAATGCTACTTCAGTTTCAACAAAGAAATTCTAGGCAGTGACAAGCTTTTAAACTTACAAGGAGAATTGATGAATAGAAAAGAATTGCTATCAGGATATTTCAGGGAACAAAGCAATAAGTGAGAATACGATATAATTAATTTTAAAAAAAAGCTAGTGGACTAAAAAATTCTGGCAAAGGTAGAATATCACCATATTCTCATACCCTCTTTTGTGTTTTCCACAGCTATTTTGATTCTTTCATGCAGGATTGCCAGATCCCTCATAAATGTTTCTCTGGAAGACACTTGCTGGTCGTTGGGTCACTCCCATTTGTTAGAATCACATCCTCAAAAAATACACAAACACATCTCTTATGGAGCTTCATTTTCTAGATGCTTCTGACTGGCCTCATGGATAGTGTGGTAGTATCTTGACTGAGGTGTGATGGTAACCGTTACCGTGAGCACTGAGACAAGACCACAAAGCAGAGGCGTGTCTTTAGATGAAAACTGGCTAAAGAAACACCCACAATGCAAACTTGTTCCCAACAATAAGAATAGTTACCACTTCCTGAGTGCCTGTTATAGGCAGGCCCTACGCACATAGTGTCCAGCTTCCTCTTCAAAACCGTCAAACCACCAGATGTTATTAATTAATTAATTTATTTATTTGAGAGAAAGAGAGAAAGCATGAGTTGAGGGATGAGGGGCAGAGAAAGAGTAGAAGCAGACTCCCCACTGAGCAGGGAGCCGGATGTGGAGCTCAATGTGGGGCTCGATCCCAGGACCCCAGGATCATGACCTGAGTCGAAGGCAGACACCCAACAGACTGAGCCACCCAGGTGTCTCAAAAGAATTCTCAAGGAGTTACTGGTCCAGGGATAAATTTCTTTCCTTATTTTGGGATCCACCATAACTTCTGGGTTATAGTCTAGAGCAGCCTACATCCTGGAACTGTGCAGGAGGTAAGAACAGAAAAAGCTCTGAGAAAACCCTTCACTTTTGTACCAGTGGACCAGCAAGTAGGACCCACACAGGGCAGAGCATGGTGAAGAAATGTCCCTGCATGTTCTCTCTTTCTCATTCTCCCAATCCTACTCTGAGGCAAGCCCCCATCATGAAGCTGTACTTCTGGATGGTGGCAGAGGCTGTCCACGAAATCACCAAGACAGCTAAACCTCAGATGTCAATTCTCACCAAATTGATCTGCAGATGTATTGCAATCTCAATCAAAATTACTTCAGATTTTCTTAGGATATCAAAAGCTGATTCTAAGATTTACACAGAATACAAAGTAATTGGAATAGCTCAAATAATTTTTAAAAAATTAGAAAAAGGTTGGAGGACCCAAACCACCTGATTTTAAGACTTCCTATAAAGTTACAGTAATCAAGAGAATGTGAGACTGCTGAAAGAGCAGACACAAACATGCATGGAATAGAGTCAAGAAACAGACTCACACTAACATAGGGTGAATTGATTTGATTTTTGAGAAAGGTATAAAGTCAATTCAATGGAGAATTGCCTTTTCTGTAACTGATGCTTGAAAAGTTTGACAGCCATACGTAAGACAATGACTCTTGACCTATACTTCACACCTAATACCAAAATTATCAAAATGAATTACAATTATTTTGTTATATGTAACATGTAATATTTACATTTTTGTGAAATGTAATATGATGAAATTTTAGAATAAAGCATAGGAGGAAATGTTCATGATGCTGGTTTAGGCACAGAGCTCTTAGATATGACAGGAAAAGCACAGTCTGTAAATGGAAAAGATGATAAATTGGACTTAATCAACATTCCAAATTTCGGCTCTGCAAGAGAAATTGTTGGAAAATGAAAATAAACAAGACTGGGAGAAACATTTGCAAATCAAATATCTAACAAAGGACTTATAGCTGAAAATAACTCTCAAAACTGAAAACTAAGAAAACAAACAACCCAATTAAAAAATGGGAGAAAGAACACTCACAGCACCAAAAAAAAAAAAAAATACATGGATGGCAAGTAAACATACGAAAAGATGCTCAAGGTCATTAGTCATTAGGGAAATGCACATGAGATACCATGACACATCTATTAAAATGGGTAAAAGAAGAACAAACTGAGAATAGCAGTTGCTGGCAAGGGTAAAGCAATTGGAACCCTCCTACATTGCTGGTGAGAATGCAAAATGGTACAGCCACTTTTGAAAATCATTTGGCAGTTCTTTATAAATTTAAATATATACCTACCATATGACCCAGTAATGGGAAGTGAAAAGTTATGTTCACACAAAGACATGGAGGCAAATGTTCATTGCAGCATTGTTCATCATCACCAAAAACTAGAAGCAACCCATAATCCTTTCACTGGTAAATGAATAAGCAGAAGACAGTTCCTCCATACAATGGAATATTACTTGGAAATATAAAGGAATGAACTGTTGATACTTGCAATGACATAGTTGAGTCTCAAATGCATTATTTAAATGAAAGAAGTCAGGCTCAGACATTATATATAGTCTGATTCCATTTACATGATGTTCTAGAAAAGGTAATACTATAGGGATGGAAAACAGGTTGGTGAGTTAGCAGTGGGGGAGGTTTGATCACAGAGCAGCGGCAGAAGGAGCAGATCTCTTTGGAGGGAGGGAACTAATCTACATTTTGATTGTGGCACTGGATTTATGAATCTATGCATTTTTCAAAAGTTACACAGCTATACGTTAAAAAGTTAATTTTACTTTAAGTTCAAAAATAATTCCAAAAAATTATTCTTATGTATTCTTTAAGTCCTTTAGTTCAAGGACTTAATGCTTGTGGCTATGTGGCAATGCTTAAGCACCAAAGAAAATAGAAAAGTAAGTAAGTAAGCAAATACAGAAATAGGGAAACACCTGAGACTGGAGGAATGTAAAATAGATAGATGCACACTTTGTTTCTGGTGACTGTGTGCCAACCTGAGGACTTTACACCAGGTGTTAAGGGGAGATCTGAACAACATCTTCATCTTTCTTGGTGTTTCCAAGTTTTCCCATGGCAAATTTCTACTGGAATTAACAAGTCACTATTGGAAGTAGGTTTATGCAGAAGAAAAGTCTTTAATCAGGTTAGGATGTTTAAGGCAGAATCTTTTTCTTTCTGTTAAATAGGAAGAGCTATTTGTAGTTGATGCTCATGGCTGTTCTCTTATTTTATGAATTTTTAATCTATTACTTAGTGGTCTTTCAGTATAGTTGGCCTGAGCTGAAAATGCCAGCTTTTGTAGAGAACAAGAGTTCTTGAACTTGTGCTAACCCTGATCATGTTTTTGGCTGAAAGCCACTTCCTTGGGCAAATAAGTCACTAGATAGTTGGATTATGAAGAAAACAGTCACTGGAGAGAAACTTCCAGAACATCTGTGGTTGCTGTAACCTGAAACCATCTTTACTCTGAGGGATGCTCAAAGGGTAGGGCTCCTTCTAGGCTGACAGATGGTGTAGGCAGATGTCAAGTGTTCAGCCATCCACCTCAGGTGAAGATCTGGGCAGTTGCTGGCAACCATGACCTTGGCTTCCACTCTCAGGTGAAGACATGCGAAGTAAGATGACTCGAGAAGATTTTCAAGTTTGAAAAGCTGTTTTCTGATAAAAGGATACATTTTGCAATAGGAATAGCACTGAACTGGAAGGGAAGGGTTGCGATAATTGTTCTGGCCTGGCGGCTGAACTTCTGGAAAGTTCTCCCAAGTGGAAGGGCTCCCACCAGCAGCAACGCTGTTAGAGCCAGTGTAGAGATAAGCCACAGTTTCCAGCTGCAGCCCAGCCCTTCTACTACACTGTCTACTTTCCCTGAGATGGGATGCTAAATGTTGTGGGGGAAGACTCTACTTATTTCAAGATAAAGGTTGTGCACTGGCTTGAGGGTTCACAGAAGTTACTGGGGTGGTCTTAGCCTCAGGTGATGCAGAATGGCCACTCGTACATTGCCTGAACCCACAAGCTCAACAGTCCCTGGTCTTTTGCTTGGAGGAACAAAACTACTCCAGGCTCAGCTTGGGTGGCCTAACGCTCACAGACCCCTCTGTGTCCAGGAGCAAATTCCACTTGAGGACATGGTCTTAATCATGCCCAGAAAGCAGCGAGGGGTTCTGGCAGTCCTCATGTTAGCTCACTTCACCTATTCTTTTCAGGTAACACTTCCCCAGAAAGCATAAGTCAATGTGAAAAGCAAGAGATCTGCACAGAGTAGTGAACGTCAAAGACAGAGAAACAATTTCATGCAGACTCTGTTAGAACCAGAGGGATGATGAGGGCCAATGCAGGGCATCTTTATGGTGCTCATGCAAATCCTAAATCATTCACAAGAATTATTGCAACACAGTTGATTGAATTGCTTTTGTGATATAAAAATGGAATGAGCATTGTACAGCAAATCTCTTTTCTTGCTATATAATTTTAATTACATTTTATGTAATCAGAGGTTATAGCTGCTCAAAATATGAATGTTAGCAGTGCCGTCAGCACATACACCTTCCTTTCTCTGGTGCATTTGGCAATTTGCGGATACACGTGTGATTGCGGGTGTGCATAGATGTTACCTTTTCTTCCATCCTTATATGAAGGGGACCTCAAACTCCTCACTGTTACGCAGCTGCTCACTTAATGAAAAATACTAGCTGCCACGAACAGGGGCATGTTGGTTTAGTGGACTGGCTCTTCCTGGCTAAATTAATTGAATTAGATGTTTAGATAGAGGTAATTTTCTCTTCACCAGACAAAATGATCAGCTCTGAATCTAATGCTGTTCAATAAGTAAAAGACCCTTAAAAAGAAAAAGGAGGAAATGGCCTTTGCTATCTTATAAATACTTCAATTGTATCTTGATAATCTTTTTTTTTTTAAGATTTTATTTATTTATTTATTTGACAGACCGAGATCACAAGTAGGCAGAGAGGCAGGCAGAGAGAGAGGAGGAAGCAGGCTCCCTGCTGAGCGGAGAGCCCAACTCGGGGCTCGATCCCAAGACTCTGGGATCATGACCTGAGCCGAAGGCAGATGCTTTAACCCACTGAGCCACCCAGGTGCCCCATATCTTGATAATCTTAAGCCAAAGAAAATGTATCCCTTTATATTTTGTGAGAGTCTTTTTTTCCCTTTAATTTAACTTTTAAATAGGCAGATAAATTAGTGTATGGCTATCTTAAGAGGAAAAATTATTTTTTAAAAAGATTCTGTGTATTTACTTGGCAGAGAGAGGACAAGTCAGGGGAGAAGGAGAGGGAGAAGAGGGCTCCCTGCTGAGTAGGGAGCCCGATGAAGGGCTTGATCTCAGGACATTGAGATCGTGACCCGAGCCAAAGGCAGACGCTTAACCAACTGAGCCACTCAGGCGCTCCAACAGGAAGAATCATTGAGTAAGCATACATTTAGCAAAATAGAAATTCATTTTGGGGTCATAGTATCTCTAGTTTTTTTGTGTCTATGTTTTACTTAGAAAGTGTGTGAGGAATTGAAAATAATTTCCCTTTTATGTGTCTCAGTTGAACTGAAATTTTTGTGAACAGTTACGATTGAAAGAGGTGATCCAATAATGCTAATAAGGTAAAAAAAATATACAGTGGTTAGATGGATTGTCCATAAAATTTTCATCTTTCATTTCATAGACAGATAATGTCTGAATCTAAGTAACAGAAATTATAAGGGATTACAAATCCTAATTGATAAGTAAGATTTAAACTATGAAAGAGTAAAAACAGTAAAGATATTAGAGATAAAGAAGTAATGTTGGCTCTTATCTCTCCAGATTTCTGTTGTTGAAGCCATTATTTTGGAAATCTATATAAGTTGGCTAATATAAGACAGCAATGTGCAGAATATGAACCCTCATTGCTACAATAATTATTTCCTTTAAAATATTGTATAAAATGATAACTTTCAGGATATCATTCAAGGGCGTGAAATCATCATACACTTTGACTTTATAAAATAAAAGTGTTCTAAGATCGCTTCATTAGAAAACTGATCAAAATGTCATCTCTTTATTACCTTAAACCCAGGCACAAATATTCACATCTTTTTTGCTGCTGTTATTATTTGAAGAATGGAAGCTAAGTTTGATAACAGTTCAAACTCTGAGGTAATGATTGGACTATTTACAATCAGGGAGTTCGTGAAAGTCTTATTAAATTTTCCTTAACATTTCATTATGAAAATTTTTAAAAATATAGAAAACATTGGGGAGGGTATGTGCTATGGTGAGTGCTGTGAATTGTGTAAGACTGATGAATCACAAACCTGTACCCCTCAAACAAATAGTACATTATATGTTAATTTAAAAATAGAGAAAAAAATATGAAAGAAACCAGAGAAAACATCAAAGAATTTTGCAGTGATTCCCCACACAGCCACCTCTTAGATTCTACAACTAACGCCTTACTATACTGGATTTACCACACTTCTATCTGTCCAACCAATCCCCTATCCATCTGGCAATCCATTTTATTTTTTCATGGATTTCAAGGAAGTTGCAGACATCAGTGTACTTCCTCTCAAGTGCTTCAGAATGCATAACATTAACTAAAGTTGTGAAAGTCTTTTAATAGCAAAAGATTTAAAGATCATATTGTCTAGAGAGGAAAATGATGTTTTTGAATCCTTGAGAAAAAAATGATAAAGTTATAATTTGGACACTTGGATGAATTTCAGTGTTTTATAGCTAAAGCTCAGAAAAATAAAGACAAACTGGTGACACGGTTTATTTAGTAATTTTTAAAAATATTTTATTTTTTTGACTTAGAGAGAGCACACATGTGAGTGTGGGGGAAGGGCAGAGGGAGAGAGAGTCTTAAGCAGACTCCATGCTGAGCCTAGAGCCTGAGGTGGGACTCGATCTCACAACCCTGGCATCACAACCTGAGCCAAAACCAACTGTCCTACCCAGGCACCTCTGATGACACAGTTTATGATAAAAAATCCTCTAAACTCCTAAACTTCCACCAACAGGAAGAGGGCTTCCAAAGTTTTTCATTCCCCAAGATGCATTTTCTCCCAAAGCCCAGCTCTGATACAACAGCAAAGTTTCAAGCACACGCGTTTTCTCTCTCTCCTTCTTTCACATGCTTTCTTCCCTGTTAAATGCGGCAAATCCTGACAAAGCCAGGAAAACTAAAAGAGAGGGCTCTATCTGAAGAGGCAGAAAATCATTAACTGATGTGGCTGTTGTCTCAGCATTTTGGATAATCTACTAACCAGCCAATTAGTTCCCAAGGAAGTGAGAGGCTGCTCCAGTCTAGTTCTAGTAATTTCTAAAAAACCCAAGTGTCAGAGAAGGTAGCTCTCTTAGCTCCAGCACTGCCCAAATGTGATGAAGACATGGCCACTTGACAAAGAATTAGTTGATTTGGCGTTTCTGTATTCTAAACACATCAGGACCATTTTACATTTAGGCAAAAGTATTAATAAGCTTTGAGAATGCTAAGAGGCAAATCCTCTTGACATCAGTTTTGCTAATGTGGTGTCTGACCTAACTGTATGCACAGAATTTTCTCAGTGGGTTTAACATCCAATGAATTTCACAAAAATCTAATTTTCATTCCTAGACTTCTGCTGAGTAGTGAGCTGTGACCACCTCCATTTACTGTTAAAGATGGTATCATAGAATGGATGTTTATTGGGTTTTCTTTTTGCTTCGTTAAGTTCCCTTTAACATATCATGACCAAACTATTTGTGACTTGGAGAAACGGTATCAATTCCTTGGGTGGTCCAGGAGATATTTCCATAGATTTCTGGGTGGGAGCTTAAAATAAGAGAAGTGATATCCTCATAAAGTGTCTGTTTATTGACTTAGGTGTTTTAAGGAAAAGTGAAAGATTGAGTCAGGAGAGATGTAGAGAGAAAGGGGAAAAAAGAGGCAAAAAAGGGAAAAGCTCACCTATAGTTTTCTATGGGGGACTTTTAATTTTTTTTTAATTTAAAAAAGATTTATTTATTTATCAGAGAGAAAGTACGAGAGAGAGGGCACAAGCAGGGCAAGCAGCAGGCAGATGGAGAAGCAGGCTCCCAGGTGAGAGGGGAGCCCAATGTGGGATTTGATCCCAGGACCTTGGGATGATGACTTGAGCCAAAGGCAGACGCTTAACTGACTGAGCCACCTAGGCATCCTCCCATAGAATGATTCTTAAGAAATATGAGGTCTGAAGTCAGACTACCTATGTTCAGCCTTACCCACCACCTGCCTACTGAATGACGTTGGGTAAAATAACTTTGCCAAAACTCCTTATCTATAAAATGAAGTTAATAATGGTGTCTCCCGGGGAGCCTGGGTGGCTCAGTCAGTTGGGCGTCTGCCTTCGGCTCAGTTTAAGATCCCAGGGTCCTGGGATCAAGCCCCACATCGGGCTCCCTGCTCAGCGGGAGCCCGCTTCTCTTTCTCCTCCCTGCTCATGCTCTCTTCTCATTCTCTCTCTCTCTCTCTCTTTCAAATAAATAAATAAAATCTTAAAAAAGAATAATAGTGACTGGCGATGTTCTCCATTTCTCCCTTGCTGATGGATCAGTTTTGTCTGAGGATATACAGTACCACAGGCTCAAGGTCACTGACTAACTAAGCTCCAATTCCAGGCCCAGGGAGGCAAACTAAAATATTTCTTTTCCTTTAGCCAGAAGTGATTCCTTCTGTTGTTTCTTCTATGTTATGATATTGGGAGCTGTGGCAGCCATTCTGGAGTTGGGAATTAGCTAGGGACAAACAAACCCACTGAGAATGGAGAGAAGAACCTGTGTGTCCAAATGACATTATTCAGCCACTAAGTTATCCAAACAAGAAGGCATTTTACCTCTGGCTTTTTTGAAGTCTGAGATCATAGTCTTGTTGTTTAAGCCATTTTAAATTGGGTTCTTTCTGTAACTTTGCAGCCGTCAGCTTTCCAAGGGGACACCACTACATAAAGCATTTAGGACATAGTAACTCCGAAGTTATAAAGCACAGCCAGTACATCAGACTTAGAGATGCAGCCTAGGGCCAGACTTCGGCTAAAAGTTGGTTTTGTTGACTGTTGCTCGTTACTGCTGCTGGTGCTGGTTCTCTTGCCCTCTGGATTCTTGACCTCAACACCTGGGCCTGTGGCATTGACTGGAATCTTCCCATCTGAGCTGACTTTACCTATGAAGAGTCTTCCCTGCCTGTGTACTTTCCTGCAGTGTCACAGCTGACCTCCTCCCTGTCCCCAGCCCAGAATCCCACCCCTACCCACGATCCCTAGAGATCCTTCCAGAACAGTCCTGCCCCCCTCCCAAGTCCATTCCCTCTGCCCCAGCTTTGCCTGCTCCATTTATGTCTGAGCAAGGTCAAGGGGCATTCTGTTTCTCCCGGCAAAGTATAACCTGTGTCTTATTAAGTAGCAGCTAAAATACTAGAAACAAATCTCAAAAGATGGAATTTATGAACAAAAGCCATTTTTCTTGTTCAACATATACACAGACAGAGAAAATAGAGTGCTAGCATTTAAGAGCACTTACTTGTATTTTCCTAGCAGTGGAAATCAGAATTCAGAGGAAGCATTAATCACTGCATCACATTCTTTTTTTTGTAAATCTTATTTTATTTTTTCAGGGTTCCAAGATTTGTTGTTCATGCACCACACCCAGTGCTCCATGCAATACGTGCCCTCCATACTACCCACCAGCAGGCTCACCTCAACCTCTGCCCTTCTCCCCTCCAAAACAACATCACATTCTTGAACCACCCTTGGAGCTTCTTTCTGAGCTAAGCATGAGTATGGGGAGATAAGGACTGAGCCCCACACCCCTAGGACTCATAGGCTCTAGAACAATGGTTCTCCACTGGGGCGGTGGGGGGTAGGGAGGAGGGAGGAAGTCTGCTTTGTCCCTGACAGAGATATATTGGCCGTTAGAGCTGGGGGACACCACCTGCATCTGGTGGGTAAAGGCCAGGGAGATTGCTAACCAACCACATGGCAGAGATCCGCTCTCCCCAACACAGGCTCATCTGGTCCAAAATAACAATCGTGCTGAGAAACCCTGCTCTTAAAAAATGTGGAAATTGTAAAAAGGCATCATGGTGCAAAAACTATGAATTCTGTTACGCTGAAAAGAAAGAAATAAAAAAAAGGAATAAAAAATAAAAATAAGTAAAAAAGAAAAAAAGAAAAAAAAAAGGCATCACGTTCCAAGGCCGCCTTAGCTTTGCTGCATTCCCACGTCCTTCCTCCGGCAGTGGAGCCCTACACCTTTCTGCTGAATTACTCCTTTGTATTCTGTGCTGCTCAGACCCAAGAAGAGGCCTCCTGTGCTCAGATGTTACTTATCTGCTGTGCTTCCTCTGGACCCTTCTGGTTTTTGAAAAAGGACTGATGAATAATGAAAGCTTACTTCAAGGACAGGAGCTTTTGATCCTTGGAAGGTTTCCTGTTTCCTGGAGAATTTTGCACACTTCTTCCTCCTCTCGGGCATAATTCTAAAACCATATAAGCCAGTCCTCAGTCAAAGTCTCTTTGTAATGTTAGTAGATTGTAGCCTTAGGAAACCAGACCATATCTTAGATTGATGCCACCCCTGTTAAGGTTCAAATTTGCAGTCTGTTCTGCTTCTGTGGAAACCCAACATCTTAACAGCGAGGGTGGCCTTCATCCATCATTTCGGTGAAACTTTATTTTTGTAGAATTTCCTTTCAAGATGGTAGATTATTGTACGTTCTGGGGCTCTGGGGCAAAAGGTGAGAGAGGAGAGTCCACCACTGTTAGAAAAAGGAAATAGCGGGTCTGATTTTTATGGGGTAAAATGAAAGTTTGAATCAGGCCATTAAATTCTTTGGATTAGCTCAGACCTCCAAGTTTATTAAGTGACCTCCAAGTCTTGAAACTTCTTAGCTATGAAAGATGAGAGGTTACTGCCCCCAGACAAGGAAAAATATCAGCCTGCGTCATGAAAGATTATGGGGCCGTGGGGCCAGAAAGTCAAAATTGGGGGCTTAAATTTTATATCCCACAAAATGGGGAGTTCTTTCTGCAGCTACGACCTCAGATACGGCAGTGATTTAGAATTTCTCGAGGAGATTTCGCCCTCACTGGGGTTTCAACTGCTCCTTGTCACCATGACCCTGTGTGGTCGACCCTTCAAGTATCAGGACCCACATTGAGCAGGAGAAGAAATGAGACACTATCAAGGGTATGGGCACGGATTGCATGGAGCACTGGCTGTGGTGCATAAACAATGAATCTTGGAAAACTGAAAAAAAAATTAAAAAAAGGTTATGTGACTTACGTAAGAAACAACCAACTTAAAGTCATATTAAGTCTCTGAGAAATACATAACTTTTGAACGTAACCAAATGTTTCAGATCTTCCCCAGGACGGTTAATCCTTTATCTCAATATGTTCCTTTGTCAGATAACAAGTCCTAATTTTTTATTCAGAACATGTAGCCCCTGGAATGTTGGCCAGCAATGGCCAAGCAGGAATTTATTTATTTATCCTTCACTTAACGTATTTAGCCACCATTGACTGTTGTGGACGTGTTCTGTGCAAAGTTTTGTACGGAGAGGGAGGGAGACAATGACAAATAAGACACGAAATGTGGTTTTTGCCCTCAAGGTTCTTAGTGTCTTCTAGAGGAAGTTGGACACGTAAGCTGCCAGCTGTCCCGTAGGCAGAAGAGCTTGACAGGAGCAGAAGCCACAGTTTTGGAACCAGGGTGGAAGGAGCAATTCGTTCTGCCTGTGAGGGAACAGGCAAGACTTTGGGGGGAGAAGTTAGCTCATAAGCTGGACCTTGATAGGACCTTATCTTCTCTGATTAAGATCCAGAAAATCAGAGAAGATAAGGTACATTACTGAGAAGGAAGAAATATTCACTTTAGACTCTTAACGTTCCTGGGTGAAGCTTTAGCTAAAGTTTGAAGCGTAGCCTCCACCCAGGGGCTCTCAGTTCATTATGTGACAGCCTGTGAGGCTATAAATCTGTGGGCTTATTAACTCAAGGGAAGCATTCTGTCTCAGAAATGAATGCATCATTTAGTTAAGGGCACAGACTAGATGGAACATTTACCAAGGCAAGTTATCTCATTTCTTATTTCAGTTTACAAGGTCAGTGCAGCCTCGATCATTGCCTTCTCTGTATCTTCTCCTTGCCCAACTTGGGCACAGTATACACAGATCCATACAGGGATAGATGGCTGCAGTTCCGGATGGGGTAGAGAGATGGTGTGCATACAAGCAGACACAGCTTTTTTTCCTATGCACCAGACACTATGAACATAGTGTGTGGGAACACAGATCTTCCCAGACCTGTGAGTTACGTGGCATACTATTCCTATTTTATAGTTTAAGGACACTGAGATTCACTGAAGTAGAGTGACATGTTCGAAATCACACAGATACTAAGCGAGAGACAGAGGGATGGAAGGTATCTGTTTTGCTCAGAACCCCTTGCTCTCTCTACTACACTCTACTACCGCTGACTAGCTCTGTGAAAGAGAATTCACACTGTGGCAGAGATTGCTTGTGGTTCCACAGACTCTGTTCTCCATTCTTCCTTCTAGCGATGGGACTGTCTCCCTCCCACCCCCATCGGTTTCAGCCGACCGCACAACCTCCCGGCTGTGGCTTCCATCTTTAAGCTTGCCTTGTCGCCAGGTGTGACCTTGTGATTTGGTTCTCCTTAATAGAATGGGAGTGAAGGTGACTGTGAGCTATCTGGGCATCACATCCTGAGAAGGGGGTTACCTGCTCTTCACTTTCTTTCTTCCCTCTGTGGCCTGGAACATGGGCATGGTGTTGGTAGTCTTCCTTGATATAGCAGACCACCCAGTTAGAAAGAACGTGGGTTCTTGGACAATTTGGTGGAGCAGAGCTTGGACCACCCACCTACCTCTAGGCAATTAGTGAGAAACTTCTATTCTATTTGAGCCACTGGAATTTTTTAGTCCCCTAAATTATTCCCTAACTACTCTAATTTCCATGATTTAAGAGCACTATTTAAAGTCTCTTGGGGTGTCACAGTCATCCCTTTCCAGATATATAAAAAGAGTCAGTGGTGGTGGGTTACCATTTAAGACCCCTTGACAAAGGCCCATTTGCCTTCTGGTATCACCAGGCTTGATCCCTAAACTGTGTGATCCTGGAGGTCCCTACTGCTTTCAGGGCACACAGCCTTCAAAGGTCAGACCACACCCTACACACACCTAATGTCAAATGGTAGCAGACTGCAATCACTCTTGCACCCAGCTACTAATCTCAGAAGACATCTGCTTTCCTATCACTGAGCAGAACGTCCCAGATCACTGTTACATCGCCGTGCAGCCTTCTAGTCAAACGTGTAGAGAAGAAAATGTGCCAGACAAAAGCAATTATTTTAATTCTTCCCAATTCCTTAATGATGCACTGATGGTATCATTTTTTGTCAGGTCTCACGACCTTGGCTCCTGAAGACTACCTGAGCAGATGAGTTCTACTATCGATTTCAGCTAGGGCTTCTGAATTTTGCTTTAAAGCCCTAATGATCCGTTGTAGCCCTCACCAGGACACAGCAGAAGTCACACTCATGGTGTGAGAGCAGTAGGACTGCTACAGGGGGCCCAGTGGAAGGAGCTTGGGATTTATGTGGAAAATGGAAGGTCCTGGATTGGCACTAAGTACTGATCTAGAAGACTATAAGCCATTCTAAAGGAAAGTCAGACAAGTTGCTCAAGAGAGACATGTTCTAAGAAAATGTGTTGCTTGGTAGAACTACTCTGTAATGAAAACCTAGCTTGTGAGTTCTAATGGTCTAGGGACTGCTACTTGGCTCTTCTTCTTGTCCCGACCACACCTCTGGCCCCAAATGACTCACTGGCTGGTGTATCCTCTCTTACTACTGGTCTCCAGGAGGTCAGCTTGAATGGATCACAGCACATCTCTCATCTCTAGACATATTAGAAATTAAACTACAAAAGGAAAGATTCATAATCTTTGGGAGTTACAGACTTCCTTGATCAGCTGATGAAATCTACCAAAAAAAAAAAAAGGACATTTGCACATGATTTCATATCTCAGAGCCATCCATAGAACCTATGCACCTGGGGCTGGTTTGTAGGAGCACATTTGCACAAAAACGTATCATAATGTTCAACACTGTCGTCCACTAAGTTGGAAATTCCTTCAGGACAAGAGTTCTAAGATGGTGACCTGGTACCGCCTTGTCAAGTAGGTGTTTTATGAGATGTATAGAGAACCAAGTACCACAGGCTTGACTTTTTCCATTTGGTCTAAAACTTTTTAGTCAAAATACCTTATTTTTAGAAATATTTAGAAATGAGGTGACAGAAAGAGTGAGGAAAATGGTAGGGACTCAATGTCCAGGAATTCTCAATTCCATCCATCTGTAAATCATTTAATAGCTTATAAATGATTTAGCAGCTGGTCACTGGTCCTGGAATAAATCTTTTAATAGGCAAGAAGCCTGGCTCTTTTTCAGTGTTAGAAGATCCAGCCTAAAACCGATGTCATACTTTGAGCTGTCTAATTTTGTTCACTAGCATAAAGAGCCTTAACTCAATTTCATTTAAAAAAAAAATCACTACTGTTTTCTTGCCTTCTGTGACAGAGACTGTTGGCTGTTTCTGATGTCCATTTTCTCCTCCCTTAGTAGACAACATCAGGGTGCTGGCTGGACACACGACTGCCTGGTACACATATGCCATTTCCCAGCCACCTTTGCAATTGGCCATGGCTATGTCTCCCATTTCTGGAGAAGAGGTTGTAACTGATTTGTGTAACAGTTAGAAATTGTCATTAAATTCCGGTGGGGGAGAGTAGCTCTTCTTTTGTTCCTCTCCTCCTTTCTTCTGGTTGGGATGTAGACTTAAGGAAGAGCCATCCTGGACCTCAAGGTCCAGATGCATGTTGGAGAGCCCGAGTCCCCACTATCAGAGATGCCCCACTGGTCCTGAATTGTTTCAGGCTCCTCAACACCAACCCCACATTTGCTAGAAGGACTTTCAGTGTTCAGCATATAGTTGTGCTCATGGCTAAGACTTATGGAGAAATCCATATGCAGGATTCCTTCTGCTCTCCACCTCCCATGAGGAGTCACGAAGAACTCACTCTTCCCCCAGCAGTGAAAATGCAGCAACATGTGTGAGATGTCTCTACACAGGGAAGCTTGTCAGGGGCTCCGTGCCCAGTTGGGAGCTGGTCATGTTAGGCACCCGCTGCCTAGCACATACCAAATTCCAAATTCTTAGAAGGAAAGTAAACAGATGATTGAGGCCCAGTGTCCACTGGTGTAAGATTCTGGATCTCAGTTAAAAAAACAACAATAATCCCCTGGTATTTTCTCTCATTCTGTAGCAGAGATGGTTATGATTCCCCAATATCAGCTTATCGTCAATTTGGGACGACCAAGAACCTAATTTCCAGATGCCAGCTAAGGGCTGACCTTGCAAACAGGCCTTTCGAAGGAGAGAAGTTTCAGAGTTGCTACTTTATT
Source organism: Mellivora capensis (assembly GCA_004024625.1). NCBI lineage: Eukaryota > Metazoa > Chordata > Mammalia > Carnivora > Mustelidae > Mellivora > Mellivora capensis. The sequence continues at coordinate 34,524 of PISX010009463.1, forward strand.
TCTTCTGCCCCTGGATGACCTTCATTTACCTAAAAGAGAAATCAACTTTCCACTAGTTTAAGCCAATGCTTCTCTGGGTTTCCTGTCTCTTGTAGCCTAATCTAATTCTAATACCCCTTTTTCTTCATGTACTTGAAACCTAGGTAGGACTAAACCTCGGTGTCCAGTTTAAGAGTGGAGATAGATAGTGCAGACTAACTGAGAAGTATTCATTTAAGAGCACATGTTTTCAGGGGCGTCTGGGTGGCTCAGTCGGTTAAGAGTGAAGGGAAGGAAAAATGAATTAGGGGAAATCGGAGAGGAGGGGGATGAACCATGAGAGACTGTGGACTCTGAGAAACAAACTGAGGGTTTTGAAGGGGCGGGGGGTGGGAGGTTGGGGGAGCCAGATGGTGGGTATTAAGGAGGGCACGGATTGCATGGAGCACTGGGTGTGGTGCATAAACAATGAATTCTGGGACACTGAAAAGAAATAAAATAAAATAAAATTAAAAAAAAAAAAAAGAGCCTGGCTCTTGGTTTAGGCTCAGGTCATGATCTCCGGGTCATGAGATCGAGCTCCAAGTTGGGCTCTGTGCTGGGCATAGAGCCCGCTTAAGCTTCTTTCCCTCTCCCTCTCTCCAACACGCCCCTATTTCTGTCTCTCTTAAAAAAAAAAAAAGTGTTTTCATAACTCCAAATTCTGCTTGACAACCGGCAGCGTCAATTTACAGAAGAACCTGAGTTCCCCAAGGTTCATTTGTAAACTCACTACCTAAATCAGCTCATGAAATAAAGCCAAGGTGAGTCTAAGGTGCTATTAGAGAGACCAGGCTCAAGCCGAGGACCTGCAACTTGCTTCTGACTTCTGGGAACCCCATCGAGCAACATGCGATGACGGTGTACAGAGAATGACTTGGGGATGACATTGTTCTGGCTTGTTACAGACCCGATAAATCACAGAGCCTCTAACATTTCAGCTTCACTGTGGTCATTCACATTAAGAAACACTGGACTTTGGAGGCTGAATTCATGCTCCAGAGGTTTGGGGTTGTTTGTTTTTTTAAATTTTTCTTATTGCTCACTTTTTGGAATGGGAAGGATTCTAATTCTTCCTCATTTTACAGAGGTAAAATGTAACGTATCTCACAAAACCCAGCAATCTAGTAAATGTAGAAATCCAGATCTGTCATCTGGATCCCCATCCCTACACCACCTTGAATAATCTGCTCATTCAGAAAACGTAGAACTCTGGGTCCCCTGTGAAAACAGATCTGGGCACAAGGACCGTCCCTAAACGTTGACTCACTGACTGACTCTAATGTCACTGACTCACTCTCCAGCTGTGTGGTGTTTTCTGAGGCAGGAAGCAAAGTTTTCTGGTAGAGGCGTGTGGCTTACAGAAGGCAGTTCACTCTATGACATGACTCTCGCTTCTTGGGGTGTTTTAAATGGTGTCTGTGGGAGAGTAAAAATGACCCTGGGACACAGGAAGCCGCCCAGTACCTCTTTGCCGATTATAACCATAGGGTTTCCCTTTGAGTCAGCTTCAGATAATTATTTGGCAACTTTTGAGCGACTTCTAAGATACTCGTCATTAACATTTAAGCCACTAATTAATTTGCACACACACCAAAGAATATTGCAGTTTTCACGTGCTTGTGTGAGCCCTGGGTAAGTGGTACTTGGGGATGTTTATATCTATTCATCAAACTAAAAGACATTTCTCGGTTCCGGAATAACAACCCCCTTTAAAGGGAAATATATACTGACTGTGGAAACCCTAGTCTTAAAATGAAATGACTCAGTGGGTTTTCTGGATATTATTTGGGACCATTGCTGGGCATTTGCTTTCTGCCCACTTATCTGAGATGTCTGTGGGCTGACCAGAGTCTCAGGCAGCTTAATAACTAGGTGTAGAAAAACCACCAAAGTGCCGAGGGCTGCTTTTTTTCACCTGATGGTAATGCTGAGCCAAGCATGGAAGTCCCTATGAGTACAAAGAGGAAAAGACACACACACACACACACACACACACACACACATACACATACGCAGGTCCTGAAACACCAAAGCGATCATTCCCTGTGCCCGGAAGCAGTGGGGATGGTGGGAAATGCAGGAACATGGGACAGACCTCAGACTAGCCATTCTCCAGCGGGTACAAGCCTCGGATCCAGGTAAGGCACGGCTTGCATTATCTATCTAGTGGGGCTGCTGTCAGGATAAAAATGAGAATATTTATGCGGAGATACTAGAGGTCTGTCTCACCCCCTTGCATCCACTTCCCAGAGCAGGGGGAAAAATGTTCCTACTGTTGAAGACATGATTAGATTCTTAAAAGTGTGAGAAACCAGCGACATAAATTGGGAGGCATATGTCAAGGTTTTGTGTTTTTTTTTTCCCAAATAGAAAAGAAATGCGCACTGTTACATTTCCGCAGAATGATGACATTCCAGCCATTCTATCGTTTGGCAGATGGCGTTCCGTGAGCCTGCCAGCACCCATGTGTTTGCTCATATGGGAATCTTCCAAAGCTTGTTGGTATCAAAGTTCTTTTTCTCTTTCAGTTTCTGACTTCTTGACCATGAAGTACGTACGTGATTATATATGGTTTCTTTTTTGCTAATGGCACTTTGTTTTTTTAAAGTAAAAGCAAAGGTACTTCTGCGAACCACCTGTCCCCATCCCTCAGTGGCTTTGCCATGTGCACAGACCCTGCCTGTTTGTCTCTCTCCTTCCTGCTTCTCTTCTATCACTGCCTCGTCACTCACGAGTCCATCATTCCTGAGAAAGAGGAGTCCCCAGTGTTCCAGGCATACAGAAATAACTTTTCCCTAGAACAGTGTTTCTAAACGACAGGATGTGATTTTTAGGTGACTTTAGGTGACACGCAGATGCTCCATTAAATGACATTTTATCCCATTCTGAGAAAACCATTTCCTTTTCAACTCTCCTTTAGTCCTTCTGATTCCACGAAGGAGAGAGGATCAGGGTTGCACTATGATACTCGAACATTTCTCTAACCGAAATTCAGTCTCTGTTTGTAACAAAGAAAGAGCAGATCATGGGTTCAGAGTCTTGGTTGCATTAAGAATTTAATTACAGAAGGTCTTTTTTTCTTTGCAGTTTTTAATTCGACTAGCATTTTTAATTCATACAAAATGATGCATTGCTTTTATTTGCAAAAATAAACAATTGGGTTTCCTCTTAAAAATAAATTTCCCATTAAAAATAAAAATAAGAGTCTTAAAAGATTACATTCCTTGAATTTTAAAAGCCAGTGATTTAAAGAAGCAAAGTGTAGCTCAGATAAGACATGGATATGTCAAAATTTTGAGGGTGGCACTTGTACGGCTTAAGTCTGACCATTTGCTCAGGACCATCGGAGAGAAGCTAGCCATGCAGGACCATCAAGAAAAGCTAGACATACAGAGAGGGTGGAGTAGGTGCTGCTCAGAACACAGTGATTCTCTCCAAAGAAACATAAAGGCCACGTCCCCCTCTTCTTCTTCCACTGATACCCACCAGCGTTGGCATGGCCACCATCACTGCCATAAGCATCACCACCCCTCCCCCGTCACCTCCATGACTCGCCACTGGCAGGAATGCCCGCGTCTCACCACCCTCCTCCTCAGGCTCCAAATGGTAACCTGAACGAAGAAAAGAGAAAATATTTAATTAGGATAATTACACGTTTTGATATGAAAAAAATATAAAGAATAGAGAATATCCTCTGCTTACCACAGTGGGCTCCAAAACTACTAAGTATCTCAGCATCTACAGGGAGAAAATGTTCTTAATTTAAAATATTATGACCCAAGAGAGAAGTCCATTGAAATGGTCAGGGCTTGTTTTGTTTTGTTTTGTTTTAAGAGACAGAGAGTATGCAAGTGGGGTGTGGGACAGAGGCGGAGGGAGAGAGAGAATCTTAAGCCAGCTTCACGCCCAGTGCGAGCCTGACCTGGAGCATGATCTCAGGACGCTGAGATCATAATCTGAGCCAAGTCAAGAGTCGGCGCTTAATTGCACTACTGGGTATTTACCCCAAAGATACAGATGTGGTGAAAAGAAGGGCCATCTGTACCCCAGTGTTTATAGCAGCAATGGCCATGGTCGCCAAACTGTGGAAAGAACCAAGATGCCCTTCCACGGACGAATGGATAAGGAAGATGTGGTCCATATACACTATGGAGTATTATGCCTCCATCAGAAAGGATGAATACCCGACTTTTGTAGCAACATGAACGGGACTGGAAGAGATTATGCTGAGTGAAATAAGTCAAGCAGAGAGAGTCAAGTATCATATGGTTTCACTTATTTGTGGAGCATAAGGAATAACACGGAGGACATGGGGAGATGGAGAGGAGAAGGGAGTTGGGGGAAATTGGTGGAGGAGATGAACCATAAGAGACTATGGACTCTGAAAACAATCTGAGGGTTTTGGAGGGGCGGGGGGTGTGAGGTTGGGTGAACCTGGTGGTGGGTATTGTGGAGGGCATGTATTGCATGGAGCACTGGCTGTGGTGCATAAGCAATGAGTTCTGGAACCCTGAAAAGAAATTAAAAAAAATAAATAAAAATTTTAAATACAAGAGTCAGTCGCTTAACTGATGGAGTCACCCAGGTGCCCTGAAAAGGTCAATATTTTTAAATGCAGTAATTATGGCATTAATTACCTATTGCTACAACGATGGTGGATAGCTAACCCACAACCATACAAAAACGCAGTAGCATATAACAGTAGGTGTTTATTGTTTACGTGGGTGGCGTGGTCAGTGAGGGGCTCTGCTGATCCTGGCTGGGCTCACCTCAGTGGCAGGGTGTTGGCTGGACGTTCACTGCCAGAGGCTGGCCTTTGCCGGGACAACCTTCATTGCCTGCCCGGTCCCCGGTTCACTAGCAGGTAGCCTGGAGAGGGTCTTGTGGTAATGGTTGTTCAAGATCCTGCTTGTATCACGTTTGTGATCATCCCGTTGGTATAAAGAAGTCATATGGCTGGGCCTAGAGGCCAAGTGGGAGGGCATGGCAAAGTTCCCTGGCAAAGGACATGGATATAGGGAGGAGGGATGGTGACCTGGGGCCATTTTGCAATGTACCACAACCTTAAAATGCACAAAAAAATTTTCAGACAATTTTTTGAAAAATTTAAAGCCATGTTGGAATAAATACATTCTTGAAAAATACCAGTAATATGGTAAGATAAACCAAAATTACATCTTACCCTGTAACAACCTTCATCATTATACCTAATTGTGTTTCTTTCTTTTTTTAAAAAATTTTGTTAGAAAAGATTTTATTTATTTATTTGACCGAGAGGGATAGCGAGAGCGGGAACACAAGCAGGAGGAGTGGGAAAGGGAGTAAGTAGCAGGCTGCCCACTGAGCAGGGAGCAGGATGTGGAGTTGGATCCCAGGACCCTGGGATCATGACCCGAGCCAAAAGCAGACACCCAACAACTGAGCCACCCAGGTGCCCCCTTATTGTGTTTTTGCGACAAAACTGGTGGGGAGGGGACCTGTTTCTTTCTTTGTTTTTAACAGTCAGTATGTTTTATTGTGAACATTTTTATATGTCATTAAATGTTTCTTTAAATGGGACAATTTTTTTAAAAAAGATTTTATTTATTTATTTGACAGGCAGAGATCACAAGTAGACAGAGAGGCAGGCAGAGAGAGAGGAGGAAGCAGGCTCCCTGCTGAGCAGAGAGCCCGATGCGGGACTCGATCCCAGGACCCTGGGATCATGACCTGAGCTGAAGGCAGATGCTTAACCAACTGAGCCACCCAGGCGCCCCTAAATGGGACAATTTTTAATAATGCCAAAGGATGTAGTTACAGATGTTCCACGATCTAGTGAACCAAAACCTTATTATTAGATATTTTTGCCATCTCCATATTTTCATTATAATGGACACAGCTACAGTGAAAATTCTTGTCTATGAACAGGGATCACACCTTTGACCTCTTTTTTACTTCCTCACCTTGCAGGAAGCAAAGGAAATAATCACCGCCTAAGTGAAGCCTACAGGAGAACAAAAGCGTTCCAGATGGTTCCTTTATTTGTCTGTTTGTTTGTTTTTAAAGATTTATTTATTTTAGGGAGAGAGTGTGAGCATGAGGCCAGGGAGGAAGGAAAAAGAGTGAGAGAAAGAGAGAGAAACCCAGCAGGGCTCATTCTTAGGATCCAAATGGAAACCAAAGGTCGGTCGCTTAACCCTGCCATGCCGCCCAGGTACCCCCAAATTGTCACTTTAAACGGGGACCTTGAATTGTTGAAAGTAAAAAAAAAAACAACCTTTGGATCCGAGGATGACCTTGTTTCCTTCTCTAACCAGAAAGCAAAGAGAGATGGACCAGCAGGGAGATGACATGACTTTGCGCTTTCAGAAACCGAGAGAGATGTTTATTGCCAAAGTCTCCTGAAAGCTAAGATTATGATTGGAAGGCTTTCAGCTTCCGGCCTAACCCTGGTAGCCTCCGGCTGCAGGTCAATCGCGTGAGGAAGTGATAGCCTCTAGCCCCAGCCATCTGTGCCCCAGTGGAAATTGGAAACATGACCTGGCCCTGCTTTGGAGAAGTAACTTATTTTTGTTTGGTGGGAAGCTGGGGCCAGGGCGGTGAGAAGACACTGCCCTAAATATGATATAATCCAGCTGTCCAAATATGTACAGTTGAATTCAGCCAGTCACCCGTTCCCCCAAACCCAGATGTTTGCCATCACGCAATCTCAGGTTATCTTTCCTTATATCCAACGTAACTTGTACTAATCATGTTTGTCCAAGAGCTGCATTTGCTTTTAATTAGAACACATCTACTTGGATTCCCTGGGTTGCCTTGGTTTCGACTCAGGGACACAGCGTACATTATTAATAAGCTTTGAAGCATAACGACCAGGGCCCTGTGACAAATCACTGGGGCTTTCCTTCCATCTCTGAGTTCAGATAGAAGAATATCAGTACTGCACGAACAGAGTTTTCTGATTACTAGTATCTGTTAGCACACAGATAACACAGTTGCCCGACGCGTTCTCCAACCACTAGCTCTCAGGATGGCAGCGGACTCTTCATATCTCTGTGTCTTTGTGTTCAAAAGTCTCCAATGATTATGTCCACTAGTTAGACCTACCGTGAAGTCTGGTCAGATGTGTGATCTCGCTTAGGTCATTAGAGATGCTTCTGAGCTTAAATTCCTTAACTGAAAATTAGAGGGAAATAAAAGGGTGTTTTGAGGACTCAGGGTCATAAAATATGTCAAACAGCCAGCAGACTGCCTGGTACGCAGTATGTACGCAAAGACTCCCGTTCCTTCCAGCCCTTGAAAAACCTCTAGCTAGGGGGTGCTTGGGTGGCTCAGTCAGTTAAGCCTCTGACTCTGGGTTTCAGCTCAGGTCATGATCTCAGAGTCCTGAGAAGAGTTCTGCATCAGGCTCCTCGCTCAGTGCAGAGTCTGCTTAAGATCCTCTCCCTCTCCCTCTCCCCCTCCGCCCCTCCCAGCCCCTGCTCACGGGCAGGCTCTCTCTTTAGCTAGGAGTCTGACTTTCTAAGTGCCTGACCAGTCCTACTTCCGGGGACTGAGGTGGATTTTCAATGAGATTAGTTTTCAAGCTTTAGTCCTTCTGTCTGGGAGACAGTGAGAAAAGAAAGTAAGAGAAAAACCCTCTATGAATATTCCAGATATGCTGGAAGCAGTCAGGGTTATTCCATAATAGGTCCCTTTCCTGCGAGACAGGCTTCTAGACCACTTTTTTTGACCTGATGCATTGTTTACTAAGAGCATCTTCTGCTGATTTTATCTCTCAAGTATATCAATAGTTGCTACCAGGGGAACACGCATCTGACATTCACGACTTCGGGACTATATGTCTATTATGAAAATATAAATACATTGATCATATGATTAATTCTTTTCATTTTCACCAGCTTGTTTGTCAAGAGTTTCTTTCCAAAAGATGACTTATTCTTGATGAGAAAATAAAATCCCGATTCTGAGTCTGCGAAGCTGAGCCAAGCCCAGGAATGAGGCACGAACCAGACAGGTGCTCTCAAGGCTCTTCTCTACCCCTCCCCCAGACACTCAGCTGACGGAGCCACCCCGGCGCCCCTGTACCGCACATTCTTTATCCACTCATCTATAGATGACACCAGGGTTGCCTTCACGTCTTGACTCTTATAAAGAAGGCCGCAATAAACACAGAGGTGCTGTATAGCTTATCAAATTAGGGTTTTGTTTTCTTTGGGTAGATACCCAGCAGCGGAATTACTGGATATATGGTAATTCTGTTTGTAGGGTGTTTTTTTTTAAAAAGACTTTACTTATTTATTTGAGGGGGAGAGAGAGAGCACAAGCAGGGGGAGGGGCAGAGGGAGAAGCAGGCTCCCCACTGATCAGGGAGCCTGATGTGGGTCTCAATCCCAGGACCCTGGGATCATGACCCCAGCTGAAGGCAGAGGCTTAACTCACTGAGCCACCCAGGTGCCCCTTTATTTTTAGTTTTTTGAGGAACCTTCATACTGTTTTCCACAGTGGCTGAACCAATTTGCATTCCCACCAGTAGAGCACAGCGGTTCCTTTTTCTCCTTCTGTGGTCTCTCTGGAGAAGAACCCTCCATGTATCTGTGGGGGTAGGGGATCTAAACGCCTGACTGCTGATTGTTCTGAGCACAGAGCTGGGGAAGGGGTGCCCCTGAGGCTCATTCATTCCATTTGACTCTTCAATAATGCCTGTGTTTTCTATCTAGCTTCTCATTTTTGTCCTCTGTTGTACCCATGCAGTTTGCAAGGCTGGCCTGTCCTCAGGACTCTGGCAAGCAGGATCCTGGAATCCCTCCAGCCTTTGGCCTTACGGGGCCTGCCAGGACTAGGCGGTGCACTGCCCACCCTGCTTCGTGAGTCCATATTCTTCCATTTGCTCCCAGTCTCCTGCGAACTTGTTCAGATCTGTCATACTCCGATGGGCTCCCTCCGCGTCCTGGCTGTCATTCTTTAGTGTTGCTTTAACGGGATCATGGGAGACAGGAGACAAACATTACGCTCAATTTGTCACCTTAGGCTCTGCTCCCTTTGTTTCATTACAAAAACACGGTGTGTTGGGCTGATTAGGGTAAGCTAAACTGATGTAACACAGGGATCCTCAAACGCATTTGATAGAATAGAAGGTTATTTCATGTTCATACCATAGCCCAAGGTTTCTGGCAGTGGCTCTCCCCAGGGCAGGGGTTCAGGAACCCTGGGGGTTTTGCCTTCCCTCATGCACCTGGCCAGCAGAAGAGAAAAGAAGGTATGGAGGAGACATGCTTACTTTTCAAAGCCTTTGGGCCTATAGCACATGCCACCCATCTGCTCACATTCTATTGGAGGGAACGGGTCCTAGTCCTGCAGCAAGACTCAAGGAGCCTGGACGACTGGGTCCTTGATGAGGCAGCTCTTCTCAGTGGCACCTCTCTGTGATGACAAGAAGGATGGACCTGGTTGTACACCTGGTCTCCTTCGCCACACATGCATGGGCCCAGAATGCAGGTGAGATGCGGTGGTAAGAACTGGGCAGGATGACCGTCTGCTCAGTGACAATGACAGGTGTCTAAATGGTAGTGAGGTATGACGCCTTCACACCTGGGTGTTCCCCCAAACTACCACGTGTCTCCCTGAGCTGCCGCAGCTGCTCCGAAGGGGAACCGAAGGAAACGATGCTCATTTAATAAAATCTATGTGTCAGGCACTCCGCTAGGTGATTTCCATACAAGCCAGACAACACATGCTCTCCTGAGTCACAACAGAACTGTTTCTTTCTGTGAAATTGGGCTCCCTGTGGGAAAGGCATAGTACTAGGGGATCTTTTTAAAGGAATAATTGGTCTAAAATCACTGCTTACCTATAGGTGTTCAAATGGTAGCACCAGGTCTTGGGCACCCAGAGATGGAAAGGACTCCATGTCGTTTTTCAGAAGCTCCACTTTTCTCTAAAAGGCAAACAAACAATCGTAATACAGTGTGAGGCGTGGCATAGGGGAGAGGCGGGAGGACAAAAGTTTTTCTGCCTGGAGAGACAGGGTAGGTGGGGAGGAGGGGATTTCAGGTGTCAGAAAGTGGGTGTCTAGCATTTAAGCAGGGTCTTGAAGGATAGTTAAGGAATTGTCAGAGAGAAAGCAGGAGGGCGAGGCATAGGCAGAGAGACTATTATGTATGAGTCAACATTCATGAGTTGCCATGGGGGTGACGAGCTGATATATGTGGGGGCATACCAGGAGGTGAGGCTAGAGAGGGGAGGGGAGATGTGAGCATGCAGTTCCCACAAGACCAGGGTTTCTCTACCTCTGCGCTATTGACATTTGGGGCCAGATAACTCTTTTTTTTTTTAACCTTTTAAGATTTTATTTACTTATTTGAGAGAGAGAGAGAACGAACGAGCAGGGAGGAGGGACAGAGGCAGAGGGAGAGGGAGAAGCAGACTCCCTGCTGGGCAGGGAGCCCGACACCGGGGCTCGATCCCAGGACCGTGGGATCATGACCGGAGTCAAAGGCAGAGGCTTAACTGACTAAACCACCCTAGCGCCCCGGGGGCCAGATAACTCTTTGCTGTGGGAGGCTCTCCTGTGGATAGGATAGGATACGTATCGGGAACCCTGGTGTCTGTCCCCCAGATGGCTATAATGCTTCCCAAGTTGCGACAACTGAAAATGTCTGCCTAGATGTTGCCAAATGTCTCCTGGGAGACAGGGTGGCTCGGCTGAGAACCACTGCTTTAGGCAGGTGTCATCTTGCTTTGATCACCCACTGGAGAATTAATTAATTAATTAATTAAGCACAGTGTTTGCATCTAGCAGGTCCATGTGCAAGTGGAGCCCAGATGCCCTTGAGCCAGAGAGCCTTGTTCCATTCGCCAGTAGCCAGTGGCCTCGTCCTGGAGCACAATAGTGCTATGAAGACCAGCCAATACATAACAGCTACCCTTTATTTTATACTACAGTTACCTTTAAAATGCCTGGCTTGGCAGCATATGGAAAGTGAGTCTCACAGGCATCCAGTTTACATTGATTTCCTTAAATGCAAGAGTAGGTCATTTAAAAATAAACTGATTGAGATCTAGGAAGATTAAAAGTGATTTTCGAATGTGCTTTCTATTTCTGCAGGCTAGAATGATCTCTTTCATGCTTTATGACCTAACCCCTAAAAAAAAATAATACTTTGCTCACTTGCCAATGCCCCTGCAGTCCATCTGGGGAAAATATCAGTCAGGCTTCTACATTTTCTCAACTCACTGTTGACTTCGCTGCCTGCACATCTGGCGTCTAAAACATATGGATCACTCTTTAATCAACAGCCCAGGATATCATCACTTTGAACACCTGTCAGAGAATTTATCCAAGAATTGATTGCAGTTCAGCATTTGCCAAGAGCGCGATCGAGACATCTGATGTGCAGGGAGGCCATCCAAATGGCATATTAACTCCTTGCTCCTCTCAGTTCCCTCCTTCTACCCTTGCCCAGAGACAGCTCATGAGAAAAACAACAGGTCTGGGCTCTATTAGTCAAGCTCTTCACAGCAGTGCTTTTGGTGGAACTAGGTTGTGAGTTCACTTTATTTATTTATTTATTTTGGTTGAAGGAAATATCAGAAATACCCATTTAAGGGGAAAATACGTCTCTTGAAGAATCGTGGTCAAAGTTGTTATCAGTTACAATTCAACGTCTGCTTCCTAAGAGTGAGCTGAGTTCAGGTTCCAGCAATGAGGGAAGAAAAGCCAGGATGCACCTTTGGACAGAACATGGGCAGGTTCCAAGGCCAAAACCAGGAATGGCCAGAAGGAATGACAGTGATGACCTCATGGAAGGAGTGAAGCATGCCCTAGAGTGAAAGCAAGCTTTGAGGGGCTGGGATGGGGTGGGAGCATCTTCCAAGCCTTCGAAAATGGTCCTTTGGACACCAGCAAGCCCTCAGGTGAAACCTATGGAAGAAAAAAGGACATTTTCACTCTAACTGAGATGGGGTGCCTGGGTCATTTAACCTCAACTGAGACTGAGTATACAAACAGACAGTGGCTAAACCACATATAAGAATAGAACTCTGCGGGCATCTGGGTGGTTCAGTTGGTTAAACATCAGGACTTTTGATTTTGGCTCAGATCATGATCTCAGGACCATGGGATCAAGCCCTGTGTCGGGCTCCATGCTCAGTGGGGAGTCTGCCTAGGGTTCCTTCTCTCCCGCCCCCCTGTCTCTTGACTTGTCCCTTCTCTTCCCCTTGGAGAAATCTCACTCATCTTCCCAGACCCAGCATGAGTGCCCTTGTTTCTGAGGAGGCTTTCCCGTCATTAGCAAAATCCTAGGAATTCTATTCTCCCTCCATGTTAGAAGGATGCAGCCGTCCAACACTCACTGTCAATGGGAAAGAAACCAGTATTTCCTGAGTATTGTCTATTTTCTGGGAGTTTCATACATAGTCAATTCATTAGGAATTCCTCCCTCCACTTCACAGATGATGGAAGAAAGCCCTTAACTCATCATATAAAATTAAAGATGTGTCTGTCTTTTCTAATTAGATTGTGAGCTCCTTGGTAAGTTTATTCCTTCTGAATTTTAATTCTTCATACAGAGAAAATGCTGGACACATGAAAGATGTTTCATTAGGGCTTGGCGAGTGAACAAATGAATGAATGACTACAGGCCAGGAAAAATGCATTTGTTTACAAGCCTAGTATGGCTTTAGAGGACTAATTATTCAAAAGCATGGACCATATGGTTCCTGTAGGTGAAGGGGTATAAGTCAAAATTTTCTTTTTCCCAGACCCAGTTTCTCTGGACAGGAAATCAATCATTATAAAACTCCAGGTGGAGGCTGCGAGTGTTTCCAGTTCCGCTACATAGGTTTGGGGGCTTTGATGTCTGCGAGTCACGTACTGAAGATTTACCAGGCAGCGGTGGCTTCCTGCCTCAGTGAGAAGACGAATGCCAGCAGGTGATCTATAACCTGTGCCTAAGCAACAGAAAAGGAATTTTCTCGTGTAATCAGTGTATATGAGAGCTTATCATTTCATGCAGCCCTGGGGAGTTCACGTCTTTGGTGCTTTGGGCCAACTTAATTATTTTTAACATTTTTTTGTTGAAGAGTTGTCATGGCAACAGAATCAACAAATATTTTGAAGGGACAGTTGCTATTTCCAGCACCCTCCAGTAGTGTTTCACTGTTGCCCGTTATCTACCCCTGCTCATGCACGTATACGCATTTTATACACTTGCAGCCACAAAGCAATGTCTATTTTGAATTCTGCCATTTCACTTAACAGCACATCAAAAAACAGGCTCTGCACTTCCCAAGCCCTTGTATTTAAAAGTTTCACAGTGTTTGCACAATATTCCGTAACTTACTAAATTATTCCCACGTTGTTGTGCAGTTAGTTCACTCCTCATATTTTTTGCCTTTTAGGTAACATTTTCAGGCAGCATCTTCTCGCATACAATTTTTGTCTTCTGATTAACATGTCCTTAGAATAAACTCTTAGGAATAGAGCTTCTGACATCTTTGTGGCTTCTGCTGCATAATACCATGTTGCTTTGCAGAAGCACTTCTACTAACTTCAAAAACAAGATTAGAGCTCGAGGAGGATGTCTTGCTATGAACTCTGTGAAGATGTCTCCTTACGGCAAGAGCCTGGGCACCTGATGGATGATGGATCTCCTTAAAAGGAAGTAAAAGGTATTTAGTGAGGTAGCCATGTGGGCTGCACATGTAGGAAAATTTAACACCAAGGCCATCTTGATTAGAATTTTCTGAAGCAAAACGGTTTTGCTCTGGATGTGTGAACTCTCATAATGGCGAGAGAAGATTTTCCTTTCCCCCATCCTGAGGTTTGCACCTCATACATCTAGGTGTGACTGGTTTTTAAGAAACACACTAGAATTCTTACATATAAAAAGGACCATCTCTCAGAGATCTTTCCATAGGAACCTCTGATGTGATCGTTAAAAACATGAAACCTTTCTTGAAGAATTGCATTGATATCTAGTTTTCAAACTCTAAAAGGAAATTCAGATTCATTTTATCTTTTTCTATACCATGAGAGATAGTCACCCAACTTGGTGACCGAGCTGTGAAAAGCAGGCAAGTTACTTTCATAATCCTAGCTGCCATCATCCCAGGAGCACTCACTGTGTGACAGGTTCATGCTAAGTCTCATGGAAACTCAACTAATGTTGAGAGGGAGGTGCTACTGATATGCCCATTTTATAGATCAGGAAACTGAGACTTTAAGGGCATGAGAGAAGTGCTCTTGTTATATAGCAGGACAGTGGCTGGTGTTGAAATCCAGGCCTTTCATGATCTCAAGGTGGAGCGCTTGACTACTTGTCAGAGGCTAAGGGGAACAAACCTCCCAACAAGGGAGTTGGGCAGTACAAGAGTTTCCCAAACTAAAAACTCAGGGGCTGGGGCAAGTAGGCATGGGAAAGGCAAAGATTCAGAGTCTAGAATCAGAGCCCAAATTCAGGCAATGGTTCCTGGATTATGGGTGTGGAAGAGTAACTTTGTCATTCCCACCTACTCCCCACCAAGAGGCTGAGCTCTGCCAGTGAAACCCAGCCATAGACAAGACTTCAAGATGATGCTTCATTCCCATCACTGTGCTTTTGTCTTTGTGGGAATCCCACCATTTCTTCCTGGAAGCCCACAACAGGCCACTTAAGGCCTCTTGCCTATCCCTGGACACCAGGCATTACTTGCTCACCTACTGTTCCACTGTCCTCTTCTCCTGGCCCTGCTTCCTGTCAGGTCCTGCCTCTTCTACAGCTGAGAGGTGCCATGGTTTATTTCCAAGGAACAGCAGGGTGCCAAGTGACTAGCTCTCTTTTGTCAGTCATACCTGTGCCCAACCTCTAGCCCCTTCTAGTAGACAGGGTTCTTGTACTGGATCTTTGTTCCTTCCCCTCCCACCTGACCCCCGTTGTATCCCTCCCCACAAGAACCTCATCCTCACACACTAGTACTTATATGACACAAGAAACTGGAAAAATTTTGGAGACAGAAGCCTGGGATATAACCAGAGAGCTGACAGTTATGTGTGCTTGCCCATTTCATGTATACTTTCCTTTTTAATCCTCACATTAACTCTGAGAGAAAGGCAATGATTATTTTTGTTCTGCTGTACAAATAGAGGAACTAAATTTCACCCAACTTAAGTAATTTTCTCAAGGTCACATGGCTAGAAAATGGCAGACCTGGATTTGCATGCAGAATTCTGCCTCTAGAGTCCACTCTTCTAACCTCCATTCTCCAATGCTATCTCAGGGAGGTTAATGAAGGAAAGGGAGTGGAACAGACCTAGAAACTGGAAAGGAGAGGTCCCAGTTTCTGAATTAGGGTAACCCAAAGGAGAAGGATAAAATCTGAGAAAAAAAGAAAACATGTCAAGCATACTGTGTCTAAAATAAACTCTTCTTTTTTGTTGTTGTTTTTAATATTTATTTGACAAAAAGAGAGAGAAAGTAAAGCAGGGTGAGCAGCAGGGAGAGGGAGAAGCAGGCTCTTGCTGAGCAGAGAGCCTGGCATGGGGCTTGATCCCAGGACTCTGGGATCATGACCTCAGCCGAGGGCAGACGCTTAACCAACTGAGCCACCCAGGGGCCTCTAAAATGAACTCTTGATGTGTCACTCCCAAACTCTGATTCTCCCCAGTCCTTCCCATCTTAGTCAATGGCAATTCTATCCTTCCAGTTCTTTAGCCTTGCATCTTTCCCTGACTCTCCTCCTCTTCCTGTGCTCCATGCATCAGAACTTTTTATTGGCTCCATCACTAAAGTGCATAATCTAACCACTTCTTATACCTCTACCAAATTCCCTGGGCTCAGCCACTGTCATGTCTCATCTGCTCATTCCAGTGACTTCCTCACTTATGGCCCTGCTTCTGCCCTTGCACCCCTACAGTCCAGTCTCCACATGTCAACCAGGGTGATCTTCCCAAAAACACAAATTAGATCAGGTCACTCCTCCACTAAATAACCAGCATGTGGCTCATCCTTTCAGTGGCTCTCTCTTTTCCCCTCTCAGCTCTCTGCTCTTAGCTCCCACTGCAGCCTCTCACTCACTTCTCTCCAGTCTCACTGAACCCCTATTTCCCAAATGTCTCAAACATGTCAGCGTACCAATAGGATGTGAGCTGTCCATTGAATATGCCCAAACATTAAGTGTTCCCCCCTGCTAAATGATGGGACCAAGCAATTGTCCTTAACTCTGAATGTAGACCACCTTTCTTGTCTCTATTCTGTGAGTTTTAATGAAGATAAAAGACATTCTATTAAGATCAAGGACTTTGCTTGACACTAATATGTCATCTGGAGAGTTATATTTTATATATATTTTGGTTTTTCCCCCCAATAGTCTTGACCACAGGATATGTTGATGAAGGATGGAGCCATGATTTTGCCTGTTTGACACTGCAGGAACTTCCAGGTAAGGGAAGAGTGTGTCAAACATTCCCCAATTCATGATTTAGGGAAGGATTGACTACATATTTTTTTTTTTGAGATGTTCAGAGAGTAAATATTTTAGGCATTTGCTGGTCACTGTAGTGTGAAAGCATGTCTGGTTATATATAATAAATGAGTGTGGCTATGTTCCAACAAAACTTACTTACGAAAAAAAAAAAAAAAAAAAAAGAGGCCAGATTTGGCCCCTGAGCCACAATTTGCTAATTCTTGATCAAAAGACACATGTGGAAGCCCAAGCCAACAAGAATGAGCACAGGTCAGACATATTTCCATGGACACTGTTGGTCAGAAAATAAATCACATTCTATTTTTTTTTTAAGTGAAGTGAAAGTTTATTAAGTGAAGGTGAGAGCAGAAAGGAAAGAAGCAGCTCTCTTGAATGAGGTGGATCCTGAATGGGTTGCCACTGAGGGCTTTTAGTGGCAGTTTTTCATCAAAAACTTGACCAGGAGGCTTGTGGCCTTGAGATTCTATTTTTTGTTGTACTTAAAATGTCTAGTACCTCACCTGGCACATACTAAACATTTCTTAAAACTTTTTTTTTGAAATAAATGATTGAATGAATGAGGTATAGAATTTGAAGTGGGTCTTGATGAAGTCCCCAAAATTCATTTTTGCTTTTGTTTCCTTTGCCTTTGGAGACATATCTTGAAAGAAGTTGCTGTGGCCGATGTCAAAGAGGTTACTGCCTATGTTCTCCGCTAGGATTCTGATGGATTCCTGCCTCACATTGAGGTCCTTTACCAATTTCGAGTTTATCTTTGTGTACGGTATAAGGGAATGGTTGAGTTTCATTCTTCTACATATAGCTGTCCAATTTTCCCAGCACCATTTATTGAAGAAACTGTCTTTTTTCCATGTATATTTTTTCCTGCTTTGTTGAAGATTATTTGACCATAGAGTTGAGGGTCCATATCTGGGCTCTCTACTCTGTTCCATTGGTCTATGTGTCTGTTTTGATGCCAGTACCATGCTGTCTTGGGTGATCACAGCTTTGTAGTAAAGCTTGAAATCAGGCAATGTGATACCCCCAGTTTTGTTTTTCTTTTTCAACATTTCCTTAGCGATTCGGGGTCTCTTCTGATTCCATACAAATTTTAGGATTGTTTGCTCCAGCTCTTTGAAAAACGCCGGTGGAATTTTGATCGGAATGGCATTGAAAGTATAGATTGCTCTAGGCAATATAGACATTTTAACAATCAAAAGCTTCTGCACAGCAAAGAAAACAGTCAACAAAACAAAGAGGCAACCCACGGAATGGGAGAAGGTATTTGCAAATGACTGTACAGACAAAAGGCTGATATCCAGGATCTATAAAGAACTTCTCAAACTCAACACACACAAAACAGATAATCATGTCAAAAAATGGGCAGAAGACACGAACAGACACTTCTCTAATGAAGACATACAAATGGCTACCAGACACATGAAAAAATGTTCATCATCACTAGCCATCAGGGAGATTCAAATCAAAACCACATTGAGATAACACCTTACACCAGTTAGAATGGCCAAAATTAACAGCAAACAACGTGTGTTGGAGAGGATGTAGAGAAAGAGGAACCTCTTTTACACTGTTGGTGGGAATGCAAATTGGTGCAGCCACTTTGGAAAACAGTGTGGAAATTCCTCAAAAAATTGAAAATAGATTTACCCTATGACCCTGCAATTGCGCTACTGGGGATTTACCCCAAAGATACAGATGTAGTGAAAAGAAGGGCCATCTGTACCCCAATGTTCATAGCAGCAATGGCCACAGTCGCCAAACTGTGGAAAGAACCAAGATGCCCTTCAATGGACAAATGGATAAGGAAGATGTGGTCCATATACACTATGGAGTATTATGCCTCCATCAAAAAGGATGAATACCCAACTTTTGTATCAACATAGATGGGACTGGAAGGGATTATGCTGAGTGAAATAAGTCAAGCAGAGAGAGTTAATTATCATATGGTTTTGCTTATTTGTGGAGCATAATGAATAACACAGAGGACATGGGGAGATGGAGAGGAGAAGGGAGTTGAGGGAAATTGGAGGGGGAGATGAACCATAAGAGACTGTGGACTCTGAAAAACAATCTGAGGATTTTGAAGGGGCGGGGGGGTGGTGGGGGGTTGTGTGAGCCTGGTGGTGGGTATTATGGAGGGCACATATTGCATGGAACACTGGGTGTGTTACATAAACAATGAATTCTGGAACACTGAAAAGAAATTTAAAAAATTAAAAAAATTAAAAAAAAGAATTTGAAGTGGGGAGATATTTTTCTCTACTTCTGGAGAGATCTTGTTCATTTAGGTGCTTATTTGACAAACATTTATGTAGGGTCCCCGTTTGATGATTAAAAAGATGGGATTTTTTAAAAAAAGATTTATTCATTCATTTATTTTAGAGAGAGAGAGCAAATGTGCAAGCAAGTGGGGAAAGGAGGGGAGTGGGAGGGTGGAGGAGAGGGCAAGAATCTCAAACAGACTCCATGCTGAGCCTGGAGTCTGACTCAGGGCTTGATCCCATGTCCCACGACCCAAGAGATCAAGACCTGCGTTGAAACTAAGAGCCAGCACTTAACAGACTGAGCCGCCCAGGAGTCCCATAACAATGGGATTTTCATTAGACTTCACAGAGCAGAGTCTACCTTAGGAGACAGATGTTCAAGAAGGAGTATCAGCAAAGTGTGAAAAATGTTGACAGGAGAAGCTCAGGAGGCTTCGGAAACACTTTGAGATCTGTAGACAAATAATGATGTTCTGACTTCCATTAGGCTCTTTGCCTGTCAGTCAAGCCAAATTTAGTTTGCTGGGTAGCAAAAGCATGAGCCCATATATGAAGGGACCAGGGCTTACACAAGTGATAGACTTGTCATCTTTATAAATACTGATAAACTGTTTAGCAGCAGCACCTATCTTCGATAAGGGAGGCTCAAACTGCTTGCATAACAGGGCTTTCCAATTGTTAATCAAGTGGAAATCACTCTGCTGTGAAGCCTGCATTAGGAGTTTTAGAGCATCATTTTATTTCTCTTCAAGCCTCTTTGAGGGAGTATTATGTTCAGAGCCAGGCTTTTAACAAAGCATTATATTTAATCTTTTTACCACTTTGATCTTTTTCAATAAAAATTATTTTCATTATTCCAAGTTTCATTTTGCTTTTCCTATATATCCTTTATAAAACTGTCTGTAAGGGATAAAGAGCCCATTAAATACTGTGAAGTCCCAACCTGTTCTTAATAAAGAAAGAAATATGGGAGCCCTAACAGAAGGTCACTGCATTGTGAGAAAAACGGTTTCACAGTGGGCATAGATTTCTTTTTGCGTACATGCTGAATGCAGTGCCTGGTCAAGGACTGTAAGAAAAATGGCAAACTCCATACCTGCAATTTATCAGAATGACGTTTCCTATACTAAAGATAGTCAGACTATAACAAAAGATCTAACATTCATGTCATCAGAGTCCCCAGAAGAGAGAAAGAAAGAGAGTGGGGCCAAAAAAGTATTTGAAGTAATAATGACTGAAATGTTCCCAAATTTTGCAAAAGATCTGAGTTCACAGATGTAAGAAGTTAAATGAATCCCAAACAACCTAAAGGAATTAAGATCAAAACATGTTATAGTCAAACGTCTGAAAAATAAAGGCAAAGGAAAATATCTTGAAATCAATAAGAGGGAAACAAAACCTTACCTAAAAGGGAAAACAAATTGAATGACATTGGATGACATTTCTCATCAGAAACCATGGAAGCCAGTGCACAACATTCTCCAAGTGCTGGAAGAACTCAGAATCCTATTCCCAAGTGAAAATGTGTTTCAGGAATGAAGGAGAAATAAAACTTTTTCAGGTGAAGGACCTAAGAAAATATGTCAGTAGCATATCAGCCCTGAAAGAATGGCTAACTAAAGTTCTCTAAGCAGAAAAAAAACAATAAAAGAAGAAACCCTGGACCATCAAGAAGGAAGAAAGAACACATGCAGATAATATAATGGACTTCCCTTCTCTTCTGGCATTTTCTAAATTATTTTTTGATGGTGAAGGCAAAATAGTACTCTCTCTAAGGTTCTAAATGTATGTAGAGAAAATATCTACAATAATTGCAATGTAAATGGGGAAAATAAAAAGACATAGAGGAAGGTAAGTTTTCTACACTTCATTTGAATTGGTAAAATTGCAACACCAGTAGATTGTATTAACTTCTGTATATATAAAGTAATATGTGCAACAAACACTAAAAAAATCTATATTAATATACAGTAAAAAATACTATAGTTAAATAAAAATCAAAATTCTAAAAAAATTCACACAAAGGAAGGAAAAAGAAAAATGAAGAAAACAAAAATTTTAACGGCATACTTATGCACTAACATCAATAATTACATTAAATGGAAATTGTCCAGATACACTAATTAAAAGTTAGAGATTAACAGAGTGAATTAAAAACCAGGACTCAACTACATACTGTCTATAAGAAATTCACTTCAAATATAATGATGTAGTACAGCTGAAACCAAAAGAATGGAAAAAGTTACATCATGTGAAATTAATTAAAGGAAAGAAGGAGTGGCTATTTTAATATCAAATAAAGTAGACCTCAGAACAAAGAAAACTACCAGAGACAAAGAAGAACATATATAATGACAAAAGGGCTAATCCACCAAGAAAACGTAGTAATCCTAAATGTTTATTCAACAGAGGTACAAAAAACGTGAAGCCAAACTGATAGAACTGAAAACAGAAATAGACCAATCTGCAGTTAGAGCTGGTGACCACAATGCCCCCTTTCGACCATCGAAACAGAACAAAATCAGCAAAGATATAGAAGAACTCAATAGCACCATCAACCCAAGATAGAATTGACATTTACAGAGTACTCTACCAACAAGAGCAGGATACCCATTCTTTTCAAGTGGCTGTATAATACATACTAGGACAGACCACACCCTGAGCCATAAAACAAACCTCAACAAATTGAAAAGAATGGAAATCCTGTGTTGAGAGCATGTTCTCAGACCACAAAGGAATTAAGCTAGAAATCAATAAAAGAGATAACAGGAAAATCCCCAAACACTTGGAAACAGCACTTCCAAGTACTCTGGGAATCAGAGAGAAAGTTTCAAGAGAAATATTTTAAAAATTGAATGAAAATGATAATACACCATTTTAAAACTGTGTGAGACAGTTTCAGTTTTGCGAGATGGATAAGTTCTGGAGACCTCTTGTATAGCAATGTGACTAGAGTTTATAATGCTGTATTGTACACATAAAATTTGCTAAGATGGTAGAACTTAAGTGTACCTAACACACACACACACACACACACACACACACACATTCATTCATACAGAAAAAATAGTAACTGTGTGATGTGATAGAAGATAGGTTGATGGAATGAGAAATGAAGTTAACTAAGTTGATTTTGGAGATTATTTCACTGTGTGCGTGTGTGTATCTCAAAATAAGTTGTATACCTCTACTAAATGCAATTTTTATTTGTCAATTATATGTCAATAAAACTGAAAAAAAAAACCTGTGGGATACAGTGAAGCAGTGGGGAGAGAGAAACTTCTAGTATTGAATACATATGTTAGAAAAGAAAAAACTTTCAAATAAATAGTATAAGCTACCATTTCAAGAACATATGAAAAGAAGAGCAAATGAACCCTAAAATGAGTAGAAAGGAATAGAGATAAGAACTGAAGCCAATGAAATTGAAACAGAAAAACAGTAGCAAAAATCAATGAAAGGAAGAGCTGAGTCTTAGAAAAGATTTTAAAAGTTGACAAAACATTCACAAGACTGACAAAGAAAAAAAAAGAAAACGCAAATTATCAACATCAGGAATGAAACAAAGAATATCACTACAGACCCTGCAACACCAAAGGATAAAATACTCTGAATATCTTTACACACGTAAATGTGGTGTTTGTTGATGACAAATTTGACATCGTGTTGACATTATGTTGATAAACTTCTTCGTCAGAAAAGCACAAACAGCCATCACTCACCCAATATGAAATTATTTGAATAGCTCTATAACTATTAAGGAAATTAAATTTGTAATTTTAAAATCTCACCAAAAGAAATCTCCAGGCACAAATGGTTTCACTGGAGAAATCTACCCAACACATATAGAAAAGTCAAACCAATTCTGCACAATTTCCCCCCATCAAATAGAAGAGGAAGGAATATTTCTTAGCCCATTTTATGAAGGTGGTATTACCCTGATACCAAAACCAAATGAACAGAGTACATAAAAAGAAAACTATAGACCAATATTCTTCATTAATATATACATACAAAAATCCTTAATAAAATATTAGCAAATAGAATGCATGAAACACAAAACATATGGACACCGAAATTGCAATTGCAATTATAATTTACAATTGAGGGGGTAGGGGAGAAAAACTTAGGTGTAAATTTAAGAAGGCATGTACAGAACTTGAATACTGAGAATTACAGAATGCTGGCGAAAGACATCACAGAAGATCTAAATAAATGAAGCGATATGAAGAGATAAATGAAGCCATGATCATAGATTGTCAGACTCAATAGCAAAGATGCCCATTCTCTCCAAAATGAGATATTTCATGAAATTCCTACCAAAGTGGCAGCAAAGTATTTTTTTGTGTATAACAATATTATTCCAAAATTCATAGGGAAAGGCAAAAGAACTGCAATAGCTAAAACCATTTTTGAAAAGTTAGAATAAAGTGAGAGGAATCAGTTTATTTCATTTCAAGATCTATTACATAGTCACAGTTATCAAGAGTGTGTGGCATTACCAGAGGACTTGACACACAGATCACTGGGACAGAAATAGAGTTCCCAAGATATGCCATTTTTCTTGCTATTTTTCTTCCCCCAAAGCAGAAAAGTATTTCAGTGGAAGAGACAAAAACTTCTCAATAAATAATACTGGAACGATTGGATATCCATAGGCAAAAAAAAAAAAAGTGAACCTTTGCCAAAGTCTCACAGCTTATACAGAAATTAACTCAAAATGGATGGTAAGCTTAAATGTGACTATAAAGCTTTTAGAAAAAATAAGCAAAAGAGAAGCCTTCAGGATCTAAAGGATCTTATATTTAATATCCAAAGCATGATCCATCAAAGGGAAATTGATAAATTGAGCCTCATTAAAATTAAACTTCTACTCTATGAAAGACCCTGGTAAGAGGTGGAAAAGACAAGATACAGACTGAGAGAAAACATTTTCAAACCATATATCCAAGAAAAGACTAGTATCTAAATACATAAAGAACCTTAAAAACAGTAAAAATAACAAAAACAAAAACAAAAAACCACTGCCCCAACCCAATTAAACCATAGACAAAAGACCTAAACAGACATGTCACCAAGTGGATATAGAAATGGAAAATAAATACATGAAGAGGTGCGGAACATCACTGACCTTTGGAAAGGGAAGCTGAAACTACAAGATGCCACCACACACCTATCAGAATGACAGAAGTGAAAAATAGAGAAAACACAAAATGCTGGTAAAGATGTAGAGAAACTGGATCATTCATACATCGCTCTACAATGGTGCAGCCACTCTAAAAAACTGTTTGACAATTTCTTTAATATCTTAATATGCAGCTACCATTCGACTCAGAAATCACACTTTGGGGCATTTATCCCAGAGAAGTGAAGACATGTTCACAGGGAAACCTGTACAAATATTTATGGTAGCTTCGTTTGTGAGAGCCTTAAACTGGGAACAACCTAGAGGTCTTTCGGTGGTTGAATGGTCAAACAAACAGACACATGCATACTGTGTAGGATTGCTCAGTAACAAAAAGGAAGGGAGTGTTAATACATATAACAGCCCAGATCAATCTCCAGAGAACTGTGCTAAGTGAAAAAATCAAACCCCAAAAGCTTACATACCCTACGATTCTGATGATACAAAATTCTTGAAGTGATACAGAAATGGAGAAACAGATTAGTGGTTTTCAGGGGCTAAGAAGGGAGTGGGGGCAAGAAGGAAGTGAATGTGGTTATAAAAGGGACCATGAGCCAGCCTTGTGGTGCTGGAAATGTTCTGTCTTGACTGTGTCAATGTCAATACTACGGTTGTGATATTGCACAGCAGTTTTTGTAAGATGAGAGAAATCGGGTAACAGGTGCATTGGACCCCTTCTGTTTCTTACAACTGCATGTAAACCTAAAATTATCTCAAAATTAGAACGATTATTTAAATTTTAAACTTATTGAAACTTATTAAAATATTAGGTTTGATTTGGAAAATCCAGTAATGAGAGGCTTCCAAAAAATCAGAACCGGAAAATAATTACTAAGCACTTCCTATGGCCGGGGACCATTTTAGGAGCTAAGGATACATCAGGAAGAGGCCAAGTCCCTGCTCACGGGGCTTCTAGTCTAGTATAGGAGAGAGAGAAGGAACAAAGAAATAAACACATCATGTTGGCAAGTGCTATTCCTGAGAATAAAATAACTTAAGGAGACTGTGATTGGGGAAAAGATGAGAGGTTTACTTAAGGAATGTGATCCAACCAGGTCTTTCAGGAGAAGACGGCATCTGTGTGGAGATTTAAGACAAGTTTTTTGGGGACATGCTGTGCTGGGATGACAGTTAGGTATACATATCCAGGCAAAGATATCCAGAGATAAGATAGAAACATAGATTTTGGAATCATTTTCATGGGGATGACTATGTAGTAGCCATGAGAATAAATGAGATAACTAACAGTGAGGACATAGGACAGAAAGAATCAAGCACACTATCTTTGAGTCAACATGAACATTCGCCACCCCCCACCCCCCACCCCGTGAACCTGGCTTTGGAATGGGTTGTGCTAGACCTTCTCAGTTTTCTCTGTGACTCCTTTTCTTCCAGCCCTCCCATCATTGGAGTGTATCAGGCTTCCATTCTTGGAGCTCTGTTTTCTCTACCTCCACCACTTCCTTGGAGATCACACCCAGCCTGGACCCTTCTCCTGAGTTTCAGGATCTTATAGTCCATTACCTATCTTCACTCCATATGGAGGGTAGCAACCTAATTTCTGGTATTAAATTTGGCAACTTGGAAATGGATAGAGCAGAAATTCAGGATATTTCTAACAGATCCTAAAGTCCAGTATCTTGAGTCAGAGCATCATGGCCCACAATTTTGTCAAGAGGGTTTCCTTTAGATTTCCTTCAAAGTCTTTCTGTTCCCATTGGCATAAATATGGTTTGTAAACTTTATTTTTAGTCTATCTTTTACAACTGATCTAAAGCAAAAAATATAATGCTGATTCAAACTGAGGTAACAGAAATGGGTGGGAAAACTTTAGGAAAAGTTTTCCTAGATAAGGAAAGCCTCCTATTCTAGTTTTGTTTTCAGCGTTCTCTTAATAAAGATGGGTTTTGCAGAGGCAGATGTAATCCCTGATTCCTAAGCTCCAGACACTTTTATTCTGAAATGCATGCATTTTCTCCTGTCCATAGTGTACCATTTCCAAGTGGTCAGAGTTTTCTCACACTATTAAAGTCTTTCCCAATTACTTTAACATTTGGCCAGTTTCATGAATTCTATATATTTAGACTAAAAACCCAGATCACATCTGCATTTATATAACCACTATGTTTTGAACAGAGAGCCAATGAGGGCATTTACTGCTTCCTCTAGAAATTATTGCATGGCTTGAGAAAAAGATCATGGATTTTTTTTCCCAAATTTTTATCTTCAGAGACAGTGAAGTGTGTATTGCGCATCTATCTCCGCATAACAAATTACTCCAAAATTTGGTGACTCAATGTAACAATATTTATTGTCTCATAGTTTCTGTGGATCAGAAATCTGGGCATGGCTTAGCCAGGTCTTGTGAGTCAAGGTCTCTCAACAGCTGGAATGAAAATGTCAACCTGGAATGCAGTTAATACAAGGGTAGAATATTAATACTGAGGTAGAATATTCTCCTGAGTTCATTCACGTAGTTCACAGAATTCAGTTTCTCACCTCATGAGCTTCTCTATGGGGCAGCCAGCCCACAACTTGGCTGCCTACTTCACCAGAGTAAGCAAGTGTGAAGAGACCAGAGAGAGAGATAGAGAGACAGAAAGGGACAGAGAAAGAGAGCAAGACAGAAGTCAGTCTTTTGTAATCCGATTTTTAAGTGACATTCCATTACTTTGCACTGTTCTTTTTATTAGAAGCAAGTCACTTCGCCCAGCCTACACTCCTGTGAAAGGGGATATGTAAGTGCATGATAGAGGGAGAGACGGTTGGGAGACATTTTAAAAGCAGACTTCCATGGGATGCTGGATATTTGTTGAATGAATGAATAAATGAGGTTATATAGCCTGATGCTAATTATTACAAAGGAACAAATGATACGACACTCTCGACAGAGTCAATCCATCTGGCTGACATTTCTAGATCAAAGCACCTTCCAGTGAAGCACCCACCAAACCAGGCCCAGATTTTCGACCCACGGAAACTATGAGACAATAAATATGGTTCACTGTTCATTGGAAGGCTCTAGTTGTTAGAAAGTTAGATGTTCTTACAGCTTTGTTGAATCGGTGGGGCAGAGAGAGGGCACCTCTTTAAAGCGTTTATTTGTGTCTAGTTGGGTTCTGCCAATCTGGCTGTGGAAGGTAAGCATTTTCAGTGAGCTATCATTGATTCATTCGGGAAAATTTAGGCTTATAAAAACCTTGGACTTGGAAAGAAAACCTTTCCTTGATTACACAGAGAAAGATTGTTATCAGCCCCCCAAAATCCACATTTGGAATTAATAAATGTGTCCACAGAGATACAATAAAGACTTCAGACTCATAAATGAGTGAACACCAATATCAAGTAACTTCTGTAGTTATCTCAGTGAATCTGGGGTGGAGGCTAATCCCAGAAACCAGGCCTAGACCAGCCTTAAAGTAAGAGCCACTGGAAACACGGAATCTTCCTATAAAGAGCCCGCAGCACAACTCTGAATGTTTCTGCATCTCGCCCCCAAGGATTTATGACTGTTGATTGCACCAGATTGCCAGAACAAAGCCCTCCACAGCCAGGC